>NW_022046673.1:0-21499 GCF_001654015.2 Drosophila navojoa
AGAGAGAGAGAGAGAGAGAGAGAGAGAGAGAGAGAGAGAGAGAGAGAGATGGGGAGAGGTAGCTCTGGGGCTCTGTTCGCGCATATTTGTTCACGCTTTTTGCCTATTTGCTTAGGTCAACTATAAAAATAGCGGCGAGAAATTTAACTATGAACAAACAGCACGATTTCAGATGTTTTTTAGCTATTTTTTCAGGTGTTTAGCTTATCTTGGCGGGCTAAAAATAAATACAAGAAACAGCCTAGAGTTCTTGAAGAGAACGAGAGAAATTCTCTTTGAGCCATGATTGGTGTACTAATTATGGTAATTGTTGCTAGACAGCTTTAAATACAATCGATATTTTATTGATTTTATTCAGAAGATTCGATGCTTATCCATTTAGCTTGGAATATGCCTGATATATTTTATACTTGAAACGAAAGCAGCGAATGAGGAATTTAGAATCCGAAATAAAGCTGCGCAGTTATCCAAGCAAGGCGAGAGAACTGAATAAAAAAATCGATTACTATCGAATAGTTATCGAAGGAAAATGCTGCGTACGTGACTAGATCAAGATCAAGTCTTAGAGTTGATCAAGTATATACATTCTACATAGGGTCTGCTAAGCCCTTTTCTGCCTTTATGCTCTGAATTTGGGATGAGTATTATATGAAATATGCTGAAGTTCCTTAGGTCAACGATTGAGAGAGTTACAAATAAATAGATATTTAGGATTTTTAGATTTGTTCCAAAGCCTTAACAGTTATCGAAAATTTTTTAAAGAGCTATATTTTTAGATGTACATAATATATTACAAAAGACTACAATATATTTGCCCAAAATGTTAAGGTCCTTTGAAGACTTTTTAAATAGATCTTAACAAATATACTATATATGTATACGTACATATACTGTATCATACTGTATAATGATCTTCTGGCTAAACCCCTAACCATTCCGTATTGCAATTTCGCTCAGAGCATACGAAATGCGCATTGGCGCCATTTGTAGTTCATAAATCAGTTGGTAAATGATGGCAAATGGAAATGCCAAGATATTATAAAAATTATGGTAATAAAATGTTGGCGGACGCAAAGAATTCTCTGTGTGTGTGTGTGTGTGTGTGTGTCCGTTCAGGTTCAGCTGCCTTTTTTCATTAGGCACGTGAATATAACTTTCATATAAATTCATAAATTAATTAATTAAACTGGCGCTGAAATGCTGAAATGAAAGTAGGCTCCGAGCAGGTAAATAGCGATGCGTCCCCCCCTCCTGCCCCAAAGATAAGTTCAACATTGAATAAGCATTAAGAGAATTGTTAGATATTGCTAAATGTGGCAAAGACAGTGACGGGGGACTGTAACTGGGGACCTGTGACTAGAGCTGGATATGGGGGACTGGGGCCAAAAGGGTTCTGACAGTTCGCCAAGTTGCACAGCGTGCGCCGTTAAGGTCAAGGTATGACAACGATTATGCCCCGCCTCACGAAAGTTTATAATTCTTAATTATCAGGAATGACAGCTAAGAGTAGAGCTAGAGAGAGCGGGAAACCATTAAAAGGTAAAAAAAAAAAAAATTATAAACATAAATCCAATAAATAATTATTTACTGAGAGATTGATGAAGGCTTATTACATATGTTTGCTTGAATAAGCAACTTTATATCTTGATATCATCTATTGTATACGTAATATTGCGTGTTAATTATTAACGCTTAATGAAAATTTACTTATCTAAGCGAGAAGCCATTTTGAGAAATATTTCGCTCCCAGCAATGATCTGTTCTATATCACATATCTAATTATATGATTTTTGTTTATGATATGATATGATATGCTTTTTCGTAACTAACGTCTTATGAACATAAGATATAACTTATCTTTGAAGCGAGCAGCAATGTTGAGCAATGTTTCGCTTTCAGCTATTGTCTTTTGGCTCTGTTTCATATTACATCTCCAGTCATATTATATGTATATATCATGTTTCCCAACTTATCATTTCACTTCTTTTGCACTCAAATATGCTTCTCGCTACCTCTGCTTCATTTGCTGCTCTACATCTCATCTCTGGCTGTCCCTTTGACTTTACTTCTAGCTCAATGTTCATTTCCTTCTCTTTGGCTCTCTCTCTCTTTTCTTTTCGCCCTCCCTGCCAATTACATTGATCATGAAACTTTTATCATGTGCCAATATGCAACGTTTGCCGCACTTTTCTGATTACGAATTCATGGAAACAGCGCACTTAAACAGGATGCCATTTTTTTTCCAAGTGGTTCTCCAACATCAATCTAATGAATGTTTTGTGGGCGGACGAAAGCAAAGAACCAAAAAAAAATTGTGAAAAACTGAAAGAGGAAAAGATGCAACGCACACATAAATTTTATAGTCATTTGCGCATTTAATTAAAATTATGATAAAAGCATGCAAAATATTTTTACAACCGCATATACGAAGACTTATGTATGTGCCATTGCACTGATACATATGAACGGGGGTCTATATACATATGTATATGTGGATATACATACATATACATATATATAAGCCATATAGGAAAAAATAAGGGACAACATGGAAACGGATAAATGAGTGTAAGTGTGCGTGTGTGTGTGTGGGGCAGAAGCGCAAGAAAAAAAGGGAATTAAAATAAAAATTGCTCATAGCAAAAATCTTGCGCTGTAATTACATCATTTATGCAGGACGAATATGTCGTTCTGCTTGCGCCGGCTAGTCCCAGTACCCCCTACCCTCCGTCATGCACCCCTCTGTCACCATGCCCGCAGTCCTCCAACAGCCTTAGCTCACTCGACTGCTGCGATGGCTGCGAGTCAAGCAGCACGCGCGTCCATGTGTGAGTGTGTGTGAGTGTATGTGTGTGTTGTTGGCTCTAAGCGTGCGTGTGCCAAATGCCTTTCAAATAAATACGAAACGGTCAGCGGAATAATAAACAGCAGCAACAGCAGCAACGGCCGCTGAAGGAGGAAGAAGGAGTAGCAGAGCAGCAGGAGTCGCGCCGAGGACATACATAGCCAGCCGCTGTCTCAGTGACAAGGCGACACGTACAGAGCAGAAAAAAAGGAGATCAGCGTTACGTTGTCTACAACAGGAAACGGATATATGCACACATACACACACACACACACACACGCTTACATATGTGAGGAAATGGAATGGAGACTGAGTATGCTAACAGGTCTAGCTTATGGCAAGTTTCTCAGACTTTTCAAGGTTCAAATGTTAAAAATATTTTGAAAAGAGTATAATTATTAATTCATTAATCATTAAATAGTAAATAAATAAAAAATATTTAATATATTATATATAAAATATTTTCTTTTTTCAATGTATTTCCTCTATCCTAATTTTTGGAAAATCTCTTGCATACTCATTTTCTCTACCAGTTTCTTCTCCGCTCCACAACTATCTCTCTCTCTCTCTCTGTCTCTCTCTCCTTCTTTCTTTCTTTTTGTACATATTTTTTCTTTCTCTCTAATTTCTTTCTATTTTCATATTTTCTTGCCTATCTCTCTATTTTGTCCTTTTATTTTGTTTTTTTTTTCGCTATCTCTGCACCGAATTTCTTTCTATCACTGTATCTCTCCATTTGCCATTCTCGCCTCTCTATATTTCCCTCTTTCTCTATCTATCTCTCCCTATAACTTTCTCGCCTTTTCTCTGTCTTCCTCACTTTCTATTTGCCACTCTCCTGCTCTCCCTCTCTTTCCTTTTCTCACACTTTGTCTCATTCTCCCTCTCTTCCTTTCCCTATCCCTCTCTGTCTTCATCTCTCCTCTACTTAACTTCGCTATTTCTCTACATTTTGATTTATTTCTCACTCTCTTTCCCGCCTACTTTCTCTTCTTCTCTTTCGTTTTTGTTCTCTCTTTCCCTCGAGGTTTTCCTCTCCCTCTCTCTCTCTCTCTCTATCTCTTGCTGTTGCTAAATGTTTATATGTATATACTATATATCACTAATTTTTATCCTTTTGCACTTACACACACACTCATTATTAACTGCTGGTGGTGGCGGGGTGCCACGCCCATGCAATGCACTCGGCACACATTTAATATGAGAAAACGTTTTAAATTTTTTATGCGCTCATTTTTCAGAAACCAAAAAAAAAGGTGGAAAAAAATGGAATAGAGAACACAACTACTGCGCTACTGTTACTGGATAGCCATCTTTCAAGGGAGGCCCACAGCTGGCCACTGCCTTCACAGCGACTCCACATGGCTCCCCACGTGGCAGCCGCAGTCCAGAGATTCGCTGATGTCGCTGCGATACTTCCGCCAATGTGGCACAAACAACAACAACAAAAATATGGCAAATTTACGGGAGCTAAAGCCGAAGCTTGAATGACCTTATGTGGGTGCGTGTATGTGTGTACGTGTGTGTGGGTGTACTTATGTTTGTGTGTGTGAGCTATTACTATATAGTCAGTCGTCTGTGGAAAAGTCGTATTAATATATATTTTTAATATATTATTTTTTATTTTAAATATTTTTATTTTATTATTATATATTTTATAATAAATTTGATATTTATTATTACTTTATTTTTATAATTATAATTTTTATTTTATTTTAATTATATAAAATATTATTATTATTGTAATATTATTATTATTATTTTTATTATTATATATTTATATATTAATTATATTAAATATTATTATTATTGCAATATTATTTTTTGTTATTATATTATATATAAATACTAAAAAAAATATATTATATTCTACAAATATATATTAGAAAATCTCACACTTTAGATGCAAAATTTTTTATTGGTTTTTAATTTTATAAAAAAAAAAAAAATAAAACTTAATTTTTTTCCTCAAAAATTAGGTGTTTCATTTATGTTATTATAATATATGTTTCATATATATTTATAAACAATATTTCAATCATTCCTGGCTAACTGCAAAATATTCATTAAATATTCCCATTCAATTGCTTGCAAAAATGATAATATCCTTTGCAAAGGGAATAGCCAGAGTTTTGAGCGAAAAAAAAATGCGCTAAGCGCAGCATTTCGGAGCTGGACTGAAAATAAAAAATAAAATATATAGAAAATGCTAAAGGCAGAAAAAAAAGCCAAATAAATAGAAAAGAACATGGGAAACATAAATGTATTGCAAAAAAATGGCTATATATTTGTATGCTCGTAGTCGTATTCGTATTCGTATTCGTACATAGAAATGTAAAGGAGCACTAATTTTGTAAGGACACGCGCGCGAGGCGGACGGACACACGGACGGGCGGAGGAGCATGTGGTGCATAAGTAGACGACGGCGATGGTTGACATACCGAAAAAAAAAGCCCTCACACACACACACACACACACACACATGACTTGGTGTGTGTGCTTGTGTGGGGGTGTGGGTGGAGCTCTGATATAGTGGACAGGGTTTGTTCATGCTAAATGGACGCTGGTCAGCAGCGGCGTACAAATGACGGCTTCCGCTTGTGCATATTAAGCGTGAAGGATAATAATTTTACACACACACACACACACACATGCAGAGAGAGACGTAGCTATACATATGCAGCATAATTTTTTTTCATAATGCGCATTCGCTGCTCTTTATTTATTTTTAATTCTTTTTTGCTCATATTTTTTTTTCTTTCGCAAAAAAATGGGTATTAATATTACTTACGGTTAAAAATAAAAGCGCGACTTCTCTGTGACGTGTGTTGGCGGAGAGAAGGGGGGAGGGGCGTGGAGATAGGCGGGATCAGTGGGTACGGGTCTTGACTGTGGCTAAAATGTGGCAACTGCAAATAGTTGGCAGTTGTGGTTAACAGCTCTGCAGGATGCTGTCAGCTGCTACAGCCGCAGCTATCACAGCATTGAACAAGGCCTTGTATGCGCGCTCGTGTGTGTGTGTGTGTGTAAATTCACGCACTCACATTATAATGCATAGATATAACTGAATAAAAATTACACATATTGTTGTTAGCTATTTACAGAAATAATAAGATATAATTAAGAGCTTTAGTTGAGAGAGAAATACTAGGCCCAATTATATAGTTGAGCAGCAGAAACAACCGCAAGATATGATATATATGGGCAATATATTAGATATGCTATACATTAGTTATGCATGAACGTAGTGTCATAAAAATAGATAGGGATCTCATGTAAGGACTCTATAAATAGATAGCGCAGCCCTTATGTAAGAAACGAAAGCTGAGTTTTAGGATGAGAATAATCAGTATATGATAAAAGCTAGGAATACTATGCTGAAACGGCGATAGACTTTTCTTATTCCGGAAATACATAATATAAAATAATATAATATATAATATAATAAATATAATATAACAATATTAATAGTTACGAACTTGGAAAACTCTTTGAGCAGCCCTCGTATATTATAGTTCTATTTCTAATATACCCTGAACTCATTGAAATTGAGGATTGGGCCTTGGGGGACCAAAAGGGGCGTGGTATATATACATACGCTCAACGGACCACCGCTATAGTCATCCAAGTTTGCTAATATACGTTCGCCTGAGGACCGGGATTGCCGTCGCAATAGCCGTACGAACGCTAAAAGCGGAGTCCTTATAACCAGATTCACGGCGAGTTGAGTCGATCTAGTCATACCCATCTCATGTCATCGTCAATTCAATTGAATTCAAAACAAAGTCAAGTTCTTAGCGTTCGTAAGTTTCAGGGTAAACATTGATGTATTGCTGGAATAATAAGGCATATTTAAGTCCAGTCAGAGAAAATAAGATCGCAGGCTTAAAACTGAGTCAGCAAAGCCACCTGATGCTCTTTCATGTCTATGAGATGAAGATTCCTAATAAATCCAAAACTAGAAAATCAAATCGTTTTTAGTCGTAGCAATTTTTTTTTTTTATGCTATAATTTGATAAAAATAAAATGCTCGCATTCAAGAGAGAGAAAGAGATGGATTCCAAAAGAAATGTTTATATATTTATATGTATATATAATTAAAAATTTGCTACCTGAGCAACAATTGTTGGTACGCTTTGTGGTCTCTGTGTGTGAAACCGAAAACTTCAAACTTCCAACCTCAAAATGAAAGTCAAAGGAAGACCGAAACTCTTGTTGCTGCTGCTGCTGCTACGGCTGCTGCTGGTTAGCCAATTCGAGAATGTTCTGGCTAATCACATACAATTCAATTCGTTTTACAATTTCAACTAATTTCCATTTCAATTAACTTGCTAAAATGTAATTTAGAGAGAGAGCCCCGCTCGACCAGCCCGCCCCAAAAACCGCGCTGACTGGTCCAGGCAAAGAGGATGATGCTGTGGATGGTTGCTGAATGGTGGGCTGGGGTTACGGGTAGCAGGAGTGGGGGCGTGGTGGCAGCACAATAACGATGTTGCTGCTGTTAGTGCACTGACAGCAGCAGCAGCAGCAGCAGCAGCAGGAGCAGGAGCAGCAGGAGCAGGAGCAGCAGCATGACTGTCCGCAGAGAAGTCAGGTGAAAGATGCTGCAGCCAGCTACCACCTGGTCGTGCACATGGCTAAAGGCTGAAATCTGAAATCTGTGTGCGGTTGGTAAACGCTCAAAATCGTAATTGGACTACAACTGTGAAATCAAACAACTGACTACTCGTTGGCTGCCCACCACGCCAGTGCTGTGCTTGCCGGACTAACTCACTGACAGACTGACTGAGTGACGGACTGACTGAGTGACTGACTGACTGAGGGATTGAGTGACCGACGGACGAGCAGCGTGGACGACTGGCTGGTTGGCTCGACAGGTGCATTGCACGCCATGTTTTTGGGCGCGCCCTGACGAACTGACAAAAGCATAAACGAATCATCCACATGGCTGCATTTTGCTTACACTGACACACACACACACACAGCTAGGCAGGCACAGAGACAGCTGTGAGTCCTGCGACGGCTTCCACTGTCTGGTGTTTGGAAATTGCCTTCGAGCTTCTGCGCGCAACAGTTGAAATTAGTCATTAAGTCAGCTGCAGTTGGCACAGAGCGAAACGGGGCAACTAACTTGGCTTAAATAGCTCGATCGATCTGCAGCTAACCAAGTGACAAAGCAGCTAACTGAAACGATGTTCCAGGAGCGAATGTGGCTTGCCACTGGGTATATTGTTATATATACATATATTGGTAAAGTCAAGGCGAGCAGAGAAAGAGTGAGTATGAGTGAAAGCATCTCAGAGAGATCGAGCAGGGAGTGACCGACTATGAAATACCGCGAGCCTCCGATCAATCTTCTTCTACAAAATGTTTACTAAAGTTAATATGCCTATTATATAGATTATATATTCCTAGTATTCCTAGTATGCAAATTTGTTCATATTTTGTCTATATTTATTACTTAAAATTTCCAAATTTCAAAAAAAGAATGTAAATAAAAAAAAAGAATAAAAATAAAATTAAGGACTCTTGCTTCAAATACATATTAATTTATATAAATATATATATTGTTTTAATTTCATTATATTTTATTTATTTATTATTTTTTTTTAGTAAGACATAAACTAATATATTATGAATTTCAACTTAAAGATGTGTTTACATACATTT
The DNA here is from genome assembly GCF_001654015.2 of Drosophila navojoa. Next base: position 8,516 of record NW_022046673.1, read on the forward strand.
GTACAAAAATATATTTGCATATTTCATAGCTATATTTATATATATTGTTTTCAAAATATTTACAAATATATTTACATATATTTTCATATATCTTCACATCCTTTTATATAATTTCATGCAGCGTAAAATAGTCTTAGCACAGGTAAAATTTCATGGCCTATAAATTTATTAGACTTTGCCAGCCGAAGCAGAGTTTTTGCCAGTAACTCCACAGACAGACACGGATGTGCCGTTTGCCAAAGTTAGGAACAACAACGACAAATTTTGGCTGGTAAAGCTCCCAGGCAAGGCTTTAGCTAACAAGCATTAGGCATTGGCCAAAATAATGCCTATAAAATAGCTAGAAATGAGCCCAGACTAAATTATTAAACGGAATAAAATTATTTGACAACAAAATGTATGTAAAGTCTATCGATAATCACGCATATTTCAACTTACCAACACTGGTTTTTAATATGCATAAAAAGCACTTCGCTTGGGCTTTTAATATTATTATTAAAATTATTATTATTATTATATGCTTAATATCTGTTGTTCAGCTGAAACACTTTGAACGTTGAATAGGCTCCGTAGATAAAACTTGACAGAAAAAAAAATTATGAGAGGGAGCAAGGGAGGGAGCGTGTGAGTAGGGGAGACTGTGAGAGAGTATGAGAGCAAGAGCGGGTGAGTGAAAGATGAAAAAGAATTATAAAACGCAAAGTTTCGCAGAACTGGCAAAAGCAATGACAATGTTTCCTCTGCGTGTAACTTTTGCTCAAGGATTTATAGTTGACTCTGCTGCCTGGGCACAGTCACGGGGAGTAGGAGTGGGGCATGGGGGAATGGGGGCCACGGTGCTGGCAAGGGGTTAGCACTGCACGAATGCTTGGCTGGCTGGCTTGGCTCTGGCTAAACCAAGTTGTCATGGCAACAGCATTATAAGCGCCAGTTGGTAGCTGGATATGGATGTGTGCCTGTGGATGCCCGGCCTGGCCTGGCCTGGCGTGCCCTGCCGGGATCCACATGGAGACGTATGTATGCGTGCGCCGACGTCGCCGCCTTAAAAGCCATTTGTGCTTAATTGCGTGTAGGGCAACTAATGAGCGGAGTTATATACCGGCCGAGGTACTTGCAGCGACAACGGCTGCTTACAAAAAATACTAAATAAATAAATATAAACATAAATAAAGGGAAATGTAAATAAAAAAAGATGAGTTATTAATAATGAAAATAGGGAGGCAAAAAAAATATAGCAAAACTTTTCCAGCAGCATTGTCGTTGAGGTGAGGCTGGCAGCGCAGAGTAGCATTTTTTTTTGCCTCTTCTCTCAAATGAAATGCTAACATTCATTCGCGAATGGGTCCCCCTTGTCACCGTGTCACCTTGCCACCCTTTGACACCACCCGCTCCACTCCAGCAAAAGTTTCTGCATTTGAATTATGCGTGGTGGCAAAGGGTTTCGCCTAGTAGTTGCCAGCGCGACCAGCGCGTCGAGGCCAGGGCCATTAAGCGCAAATTATATTGGCCAAAAAGCATTGTAAATTACAACAAATGCGACGCCAAGGTGCTAATATCGATGCTGACAGTGGGCCACGACTTCGTGTGAAACGCAAAAATAAAAAAAAGAAGAAATTACTTCGACTCTGTGTCTCAGCTTGCGTTTATTTCGTTGCAAGAATTTTAATTATGCGAATTTATTGAGGGAAATATACATATATACATACTATATATAAACTGTATTCAAAGTTCTCCTAGCGAAGAGTCAAGGTGTGTCGGGTGTCGGGTTTTTTCTTTGGGAGACCTTGAGCCTCTAACGAGCTAAGCTGCCCAAGGACGGTGCTAGGGCTAATATAATCAAATAAATAAATATTTGAATTCTTTTATGGATATTTTTGGAACGCTATTTAATGATTCATTGCTAAAAATCTGTTTTTTCGAGGTTGTTGATCTATATTTCGGAATTTTATAATATTTTTAATAATAATGGGAATCAAATTAATAATATCTTTATCTTTATATTGTTTCGTGAGGGATCTAAGAATAGAGAAAGTGGAATCGAATTATAATCGAAGTTTGATATACATGTAGTGCTCGTATATATATGAAATGAAAGCTGATTTCAAGAAGAGTTTCGTGTCAATTAGTTTTCTTATGAAAAAAGTACAAAATTTGACAGAGCCCTATTCAAATGCATAATGTAAGGCATAACATTGAATGTTAGGGGGTATTTCCATAAAATGGTATCATATATAGACCTCAAGTTCTGTCCAATTCTTAGAATTGTCAGCTCAAACTTAGAATTTGATTTTGCTTAGAGCATCATCAACTACTTAGGTTTTGGGCAACGTCAGTTTGATTTAAGTTTACGATATTGATATGTCTCCTAAGCAATTTAAGAGCTACCGCCTACATATTATGAAATCTCATATGATAAACATTAAATAAATTCTGTAATAAGTAAATATAATTGAATTGAAACGATTTCCGATATATATTAGTATCGCAATTAGAAACGATTAGTATCACGATTGGTACCTGATAAGAAATACCTCTATCATCTCTATAACTCGTGTATTACCTAACTCATTCAATTGACTTATTCTCTGCTCAGTTAAGAGCTTAAGTGCAGCACTCCCGTTTGGTACAGTTGCGCTTAAGCCGCGTTAGGCATTCATGAGCATATGCCCCAGCCAGACAAAACACCATCAGCACTTGCGGTCAGCTACTCCCGGCGGAGGTTGGAGCGGGCTCAGCACTGATTCATGTGACCTACCCCAGCCCTACAGCTGCCAGCTGGTGGGGCTGAAGAGCAGCAGCTGCTGCTCGGCCAGAGACCTTCTTACGAATGTAATTTTTATTTACACAATTTTAAGCTAATATTACGTTCGAGCCACGCCCAAAGTCGGCTGAGCCTTGAGAAACAACAAAAAAATGTCGGCGAATTTGTCCCAAAAAAGGATTAATGAAATAAAATTATCTCTTTTTCGGCGTAACGCGAACCGCTCGCATTGCATGCCCTGCGAAGGCGAAGCCAGTGGTAGGGGCGGGCCGGGACAGTGGTGGGCGTTCGGTGGTAGAGGGGGCGTATAATGGGCGCCTTTGCCTTCTGTTTTCTGTATGTTGCGAGTTTTTTCTCCCGCTTTTTTTCTTCTCTATTTTTTTCTTTTAATTGTAATGCCTATTTTTCGCTATGCCTCTACCATTCTCTTCTCTCGCTCTCGCTGGATCTGTGTGTGGTTGGAATTTAAGCCGGGAGTTGGGGCTCGAGTGGGTGGCTGGGGCGGTTGACACTCGGCAACCTCATCAAGTAACAACACGTACAAATCTTTGTTCTTTCGCTCTGTCTGGCAAATAGTGGCGTCTCGCTCGCGCCTGCTTTACGCTCCCGGTGCGTGTCTTTGCAGACAATTTTATTTTATTTACTTTTTACTCTTCTTTCATTTTTTTTTTTTTTTTGTTTTTCTGCTTTTAAACTGGCAATTGCCATATTTTAACATTTTTAAATGCATTCAAATTAAGTAGCACGCAATGGGTTAGCAGCCTCGCAATCGTTAATGTGGAAAGGTAGCATCGAAAGGGTTGCACAAACAGAACAGAACAGAACGAAACGAAACGGAATGGAACTAAATTGCATATAAATAAAAAACTCTATTGCCTTACGCATTCCTGTTGCGTCTTTTCTGCTGCGGCTGCATGTGAACAGAATTGGTATTAATTGCCCCAGCCTGGAAAAGGCCCAGAGCTGGGTAGCCTCAGCTGTTGTGGGCCTATAGTGGGCAAGTGCACCTGATAACATTTGGATTAAACCAAGTACAGGCTGATGAGATATATGGAAGTACTAGGAAATATAATTTGATAACTCAAATCCCCCGCCTTCCCTTCCTTACAGACTTGAGGATTGGTAAAAAGAAATACATGTATGCACATATACATATACAGTAGAGTCCAGCTCAAGGGACCGTCGGAAAACGCTCCAGCTATACAAGTTTGTCTTGGGATTAGAGCTTTCGTCGCCATAACCGTATGTACATATGTACATATGTGAATGTCATAATCATATTATAAACACATTTGATTATGGAATTCGATCCAAGAAAATAAAAAGTTCTCATAGCATAGTCCAAATTGCAGCCCAAACGCTGTCGCTGCGTCAACTGCGCAGCTAGCAGAGCGCGTGCCCTTGCTTGCGAGCGTATGTGTATGTGTAGTGTGCTTCCTGTGTATATAGAAAGGAATCGAATAATTCATTGGAATAATAAATCTTCGTAAAGGTTCAGGGGATCCCGTAAAAAGGAATCGAAATATTCATTATATATAATAATTCGAATAATTCTTCGCATGGTTCAGAGGATCTCGTAGTCTACCAGGCTCCACTAAAGCATTCAACTCTAGAAACTTGAAATGAATTGATAGCTGACCAGAAATAATTAGCCACGTAAACAAAATCTCTGGATGCTTCAAATCTTGAAATGCGTTTGAACTGTTTGCTATATAGAGTAGTGCACAGAATTTGCTGACACCGGGCAGAACGAGCTGCTGGCTAAGCCAGTTGGTAGAAGCTTACCCACACAATGGCCAAGATGATTTGAAAAACTCGCGCATCATTTCGCGCAACAAATGACAGCCGACTGACTGACTGAGTGACTCTCGGTTTGACTCTGGGTTTGGCTATATGCTGTGCTGGCTAAATGGAATACATAAATGTCATTTATTCATTTATGCAAAACTTGTAATAATGACAACTGCGAGAGAGAGAGAGTGGGAGTGATAGAGAATGAGAGAGAGAGAGAGAGAGGGCAGGTGGGCTGCGAGAGACGTCGTCAGATTCGTGAAATCCGTGCAAGCGCAAAAAAATTTGTTGACTCTGAAAGATTTTCATGGCGCCCAACGATGCTGCTGTCAAAAATGTTGTGTGTTAACGCTAACCCCAACCCGGCCCCGCCACCGCCCCGCCCCCCAAAAATGTTTTCCGGCTAAGGTGTGCAATGGCTGCCGCTGCTGCTGCGGCTTGATGTGCCGCGCCATGCCAAGCGATTTGACTATTAAGCTTTACATCTGCCTCGCTCTCTCTCTCTCTCTCTCTCTCCTTCTCCCGCACCTATGCATGGTTGCTGCTGCTGCTGTTGTTGTTGTGCGGTAATAAAATTCTTAATGTGCCATTAAATCCTTCCACTGGCAACGTCATCAGCGCGTCATGACTTTTGTGAGCCGCCACCAACGACAACGACAACGACAACGACAGCGACAACGACAACGACGTCAACACCGCCTCGGTATGGCCAGGGCGAGTTGTCTTGGAATTCCGCCAAGCCAAAGAAATCTAACGAAAATTTTGCTACGAAATGGCACGTAAATAAATTGCAAAGATTTGTCGTCTGTTGAGGATGCGGACTTGGCACCCACCAACAACAACAACAACAGCAACAACAACAGCAACGATGGCTATAACACCTGCCCCATAGACCTGAGACTGTTGTGCGGTTTACCCCAGCTCCAGCTCCCACTCCCGCTCCCGCTTCAGCCTCTCTGCCAGTGGCAAAAGGACAACAAATGAGTTAACATTTTTGGCGTTGCTACGTAAAAGCCTTGGCAATCGTTGACGCTGCCCCCACTGATGACATCTATGGCCCCCCAGCTCTAGAAAATTTATATGTACATCTCCAGCAGTCCTGATCTCCAACTCCTTCCGGCTCAGCCATAAGATTCACCTCTTGCCCGCTGGCTGCTGCTGCTGCTGCTGCTGTCATTATGATTATTGTCATTTGGCTGAGGTGATTCAATGCATTTAGATTGCATAATTAAGTAAGGCGCGTTCATTTATTAAACTCTCTCTCTCTTCAGAAACAAATTACAAATCGGACCGAAGCTGCCAAGACTGTAGGCCTCACTCGTGGTATATCTGAGGTATAATCGTGCTTTAAATATAGATAATGTTTATTAATATTATTTTTATTTGATGTGCAATGAATTCATTTTTGTAAATATAATATAGGTAATGGAAAGGTAGCTTACAATATATATTTTTGCATTTTTAGACTAATTTATGGGAATTCGCAATTTTCGCTGAAGATCGTTTGCATTGTGGAACAGAGCGTAGAGAGCCCATGAGTCAACTGTTATTTACCTCTTACCTTACTTCGTATTCGCAGAGATCATTTGGTCTCAGTCTTGCTCAGCAAAAATATATAAGTACATGATTTGTATACCTATCAGAAGGCCATCTATGCAATCATAAATGCAAACTCTTCGATCTCTTGAGCACAACAGAAGACGTAAGCGGTTCAAGAGTCAATAGTCTATACATATTACATAGAATGGAGCGGTTTATTGAGGTATCCTTTGAAGTGTTGAAGCATTAAAAGAAGTCTCGTATGCATCTTGTCAGCGAATACCCTGGCAAAAGTTGCTGCAATAACTGCTGCAATAAAGGAGAGAAATGGAATTTTGTTTAATATTGAAATAGCTGCATTTATTTATACATACTTAGATATGATTTAAGTGGAAAATCAAAATCCAGAGCTTAAGCACCATAAGGACATGCATCGCACACGTATACTATATAAGAGAATATGACGTTAGATGGGAAGGCGAGAAAGCTCTGCTATAAAAGAAATCAAACCTCAAAGCCTTGAAGAAATCCCCTGTCCAAGAGTAAGCTAAATTGTCGGCAAGTCAACTCTGAGTAGCCAAAATTAAGCCAAACGCTGCTCAAATTCAGGCAATACGATTTTGAATGTAATTTATTTTATTTTGATGTACCTTGCACAGCTTGCACTGTGAATGACATCTGTAGAACTTTAGGCATTGACTTAAAAAAAAAAAGGTAAATAAATTGTATTTAGTATTATTATTATATTTAATTTTGTCGACAAAAATGCAATAATTTAGTCACACCGTTTGGGTTCTTAGAGTTTTAAGAGTTATATGTATGTATGTATATTAATAATTTTTTAATTTTTTAAATTTTTAAAGAATTTCATAAAAAATTATATATACATATATGTCTTTTAAGTTTTTCTTCATTCTATTGCCACAAAATTGTTTAATTGGACTCATCGAGTGCAATGCTATTTAGACTTGATTTCTGAGCAGCTGCTCTTAAATTAAAATAAGTCAGCTCTATTTTATATATAGACGGCATATACTTAAGGCATGCCAGATTGAGGCTGGGCCCTGGCTATGATTACAGCAAAAGTCCTTTGGCTTGCTGTGGGCGGGGCTGAGGGCTTTGGGCTGGGGGCTGGCATCTGGAGGTCTGAGGGTCTGAGGGTCTGGTCTTCAAGCACTTCACCCAGTTAGCTGGATGGCAGGAACGAACAAAGCTATGCCAAATTATAAACCACTCAACCTGTATTACATGTTGGGGCCTGCTGAATCGTTTCGATTGTTGCAACGGCTGCAACTGCAACTGCAACTGCAACTGCCGCTGTGGCTGCTTCGAGTGCTTAATACCTGTCGTCATTAATATTTGCCTGCGGCACAACAAAAGCGTCTGCTGGCCTCCCTGCCACTTGTCGATATTTAACATAATTGTGCAATTGTGCGAAGGCGCACACACACACACACATTTGTTCGTTGCTGTTGTGTTTATTTGTATATGTAAAATCAAAAAGAGTTCAAGCATCTGCGTTTAAGTCGCGTTGCTTCCAAGTTCCAAGAGCCGCCGCTCACTCAGGCAGTTAATGGTTCTGCAATGGTTGCAGCGGATGTGCAATTTCTTCTAGACCCGACCTCAAAAGGCTAGCACACACATGCATATATGATGTGTATATGTAATATGTTGCATGTATAGAAATTTACACAGACAAGCTCAAGGGATTCGTTCTGCTCTGTTTAGTTGGCAACGCCAATAGAAGACTAAGGACTGTCAACCGAGTAGAGTTAGGGCATCTCCCTAGGCTTCAGCTCTTATCAGTCAAATTGCAAATAACGGAGTTAAGTGTTGGCCTTGATCCCGACTTGCAAATGCCCTGAACGAACCGTATTTGTTTAGCTGTACGCCATGGAACCGACATACATGTTTATTTTTTTCATAACTTCTTTATTACTTAATGGACTTCAATGAAATATGCAATATTTTCTCTATATTTTCTATTGATTATCTGTCAATATAGGATCAATAAATTCGCCTGCTTTGGGCTTTGGGCCTACAAAATTACAAAGAAATTCTGGCTTACTATATTTTAAAACTCCATCTCATGATTTTCAGCAAAACTCCCAGCTGCTGAAATTTGTTGTGCATAGTAGGCGCTGCCAGGCGAAATTTGTGATACCCTTGCTGCTTTTCATTTCAGGCTCATTCGGTTCCCATTCAAAGTACAGATCACATGTGAAACCAAAAAATTATTTTTTCTGAAAAGTAGAAAAAACCTTCACAAATTCTGGTTCAAGACAGATTGAAAAATAGACAAATATATTATTGAATTTTTTTCATTTTGAAATTGCAACAGTGAACTCTTAAATTCAGGTAAATATTGCGATTGCTTCAAATTGTGTTTCATTGATTGTGCCTCTGTCCCGGTTAAGGATTCAAATCATGCAGCGCTCATCGATAAGGCTCGTTGGAGGCTTGTACTTGCGGGCAGATGCATCACGAATGCTGTTCAAACGACACATTGCATTCACCCCGAAGAAGGGATTCTCTAAGAGCAGCGGAGCAAACAAAAACAAAATGGGATCGGGACAAAATGTTGGTGGTACGACCAATCGCATGGAGACCAGCACTGTGGAAGCTTTCAAGAGGGACATGGCGAAGCCGCGGCGCTTAGTGCGTGAGGACAACATGTGGAGCGACCCACAGCATATGGATACGAGATGGCTGCGTCCGCGCGATCCCCGACGCTATAAGCCCGACTTTGGCCAGACCGAGCCGCACACGTTGCGCGAACAGTTTATGCGGAGCCCGGACGAGCGCACACGCAACGCGATGGGACGCGACTGGGAGGTGGCGATGCGGGTTGCGGCCACCAGGAGGCGGCAGGCAGCCAATGTCAAGCCAGATCAGGATATGGTTTACATGAGGTCTAAACAGGAACTGGGTCCGCCGCAGGAGTAGGCAAATGAGTATGTGGATGCGTACGAAAACAGCTATTGGACCTGAAATTGCCTAGATCGTTGTCCATATGTTTCGATTCACCGCTTCCCCCACACCATATCATATTCCTCGGACAAAGCCCCATCAACACGTGTAATCATAATTGGTTAATAACGATTGGGTTGATGAAACCGTAAATGACCTCAACAAATTTCGACTTAAGCATGCTCTCTCGTAGCACCCAAACACACGTCTCACACCTGCAATTAGATACAAGAATCCATTAACTCATGGTGCACTGTCGTGCATCGAAAATCCGACCACTCCAATCAATGAATCGAATCAAGTTTTGCAAAGATTGTTTCAGAGCCAAGAATTTGAACGGAACAACGCCTATGTAATGCGGACGCAAAGTGGCGAAAGCCCAGAATGTAGATAGGTAGTAAGTTTTTCATTTATTTGGACCCCAACATGTGAAGCTGTATGCGATGGTCAGCTCTTCAATACAACATTGATCTGGTACATAACTTTGAATTCCACAGCAAGTGGAATTTGATTAAATTAAATAAGTCTCAATTAATTAAGCGAATAATTAAGCATAATTATTTTTTAGATCCGAATAATATTACATGCCGTTGAGCATTGAATTAGATCGAAATTAATATAAGTATGTGAAATATAAGAATTTGTTAATACATTTTTGCAAATTTTATAACTCTAATGAATTGTTTGTTGTGAAATTGCGAGGAAAGGGAGCGGTTGGTAGATGAAGTACGTATGTATATGCATATAGATATACTTGATCTGGATGAAGAGATGGAGTAGGACTAGAGTCCTCTAGTACGCCTGTCTATTGTCCGACCCTCCGTCCGTCTGCTTGACCAGTAATCTATTTATCCTTCCGTCCGCTCATGCATTCATCCGTCAATATTTCTCTAAACTTGTGCGGCCGCCCGTGTTTTTATGAATCCCTATGAAATTCAGCATTTGAAATACATATACATATTATTCGTGTATTTAATTTGCAGTACACGTCATATTATTTTATTGCGATAGCTCATTCCGGTTGACTGTTATCGATATCTATCGGAAAATCTTGTCGTTTTATATTTGTCAAACCTTGAAGTTTCTTCTTCGAGTCCTCGAGTTTTGCGGATTCTAACACACCTTGCTCCTAGTAACATGCAAATTTACTAAAGAATATTGCATATAGAAGCGGCTTGGGGTAGTCAGAACTCCAGAGCAATAGGATCTTCAACAGTAATATAATCTTACTTGTTGCCTCGAGCACACATTGGATATAAGTGGGAGTTAATGGCTGATGGACTTCGCCGAAAAGAAATGGGTAGAATTGAAATATATCCATACAAATGGTATATTTAATTGGGATATAGTAATAAAGGTATTCCCTATGCCATTTTAGATATTCAAATATTGAATTTGTATCGCTCACATTCCAGGCAGCTAAAGAGACGCAGAGACATTTGCGTCTTTGGCTATTTTGTTGCTGCAGCAAGCGCTCTGGCAGTCGGCAAGAAATATGGCAACACCTTCGCTACGGACATTAATTTTTACTGCTTTTGGGTTTTCAATTTGCCAAAGAAGCCACGTGAACGACAACAGCAGAGGCAGCAGCAGGGACAGACAGTGGCAGCAGAGACAAGGCGAGGGACTGCGGCATTTAACGCCGCATAGAAAATCAAACGCAAAAGGTCGAAAGACAAAGGCATGGAGTTGGAATTGGAGCGCCTTGTGATATATATGTATATGTATATATGCATACCCCATGCCCGTTAGATGGGATTGGAGGTGGGGATTGTCCCAGTCAGTAACCCTTTATCGAGACGCGCAGCATGGGGCAAGTGTTGATTTAGGGTTGCAAACAGAAATTATGATAATGCCTGTGAAAACAACAGAACAGAGGAGGAGCTGGAATAGTAAGAGCAGGGACCTGGACCGGGACTGTGGGGACGGGGTCGGGGTCGGGGCCAGGACGGGTGTAATGAAACCCAAGCGAAAGAAAATATATTAAATGATATTGAGAGGAACTAATTTTCATTAAAAGGATTAAAAAGCATTTGGCAGCGAGCGAGGCGGGCACAGACAACCGCGATGCGGGCTGGTTATGAATTAACATAAAAATCATAAAAATATGACACTATGCGACGCGTCGGCCATCAGCATCAGCATCAGTACGATTATCATTATCATCATCATCATCATCGTCATCTTCATCGTCAGCTATATCATTATCATGTTTGGCAGGCGGGATGCTCATAATGAGCAGAGCTTCGAGGCGACCCGCAACACCGGCTAAATGGATATGGCAGCAACGGCAGCCACAATCTCCACTGAATGGGCGTGGCAGGCAGGTGGCAGCGGCAGTGGCAGCTGGCAGTGAATGGGTGGGTGGATTTGGGTGGTCTGCACATCGGCCACATTGATGGCAACGCGCGACAATCAACACGAGGCGCGCTGATAGCGTCGCGGCAGCGCGCGCGCGCCACATTTGGGTTTGGGAGGATTAGTAATGGCATCGCATGCCATGGATTGGGTTAAAAGGTGGGCCAGAGCATGCTAAGCATTATGCTGCCGCTGCCGCTGCTGCTGCTGCTGCTGCTGCTGCTGATGCTGCCCAAACGTCGTCCGAAACATTGTTTGCTCTCGCTCTATCTCTTGTGCTTGGGCCTGCGGCTGCCACTGCGGCTGCCAATGCCAACGCCAATGCTTACGAGTTGGGATATATGAAGCGCCCACACCATGCCGGGCCTTAGCCACTTAGTAACTCACCCGCAGTTTATTATTTTCAAAATATTTAAATTTTTTGGTAATAAGCGAAAAATGGTTTTAATATAAGCAAATGGCTGCGGATAGCAGGAGGCAAACGATGTGCCTGACTGCGACGTTGTTGTCCTTAATCCACCTGGTTGGTGCCATTGAGGGCGCGTCGGTAGTGCGTGGGCTAAAACGACGACCGCTGTATCGATATGTACGGCTGAATTCACTATGGGTGTGCAAAAGAGAAAGATAGAGATAGATAATGTATTATAAGTTCAGCTAAAGCCGTGTTGGAGGCTGACTGAGCTGCCTCTACCGCAAATCGTAATATTTTTGGTGGATTTTTTCATTGGTCTCGCTAAACTCTCAGATGTTGGCTATTTCTGTTATATATTTGACATATGAATTGAACTCGTGTCTTTTCCCTTTGAATAAGCATAGATTCTTGTATCGATAAATATCGATATTGTAGCCAAAATTATTTCATAAATTGATTTTAATTCAAGCCGACGCTGATTCTCAAGCTACAAGATAAACTTCAATAAAGGAGAGAGAGGGGCCGAGAGAGAGTGAGAGAGAGAGTGAGTGAGAGAGAGAGAGAGAGAGAGAGAAGTTTAAAGATGTAACGCTGCTGAGCTGTTTCACTTCTTATTGAGAGAGGCTCTTGAGCCTTGAGGCTGATGTGAGTTCATTAATTGTTGGTCCACAAGAATGACGACTTCAATGTACAGGGTTACCCATACTAGACGGATCCATTTTGGCAACTCTACAAGTTGGCGCATATCCGAGGGACCCACGCTTTTATTTAAGTCAAAGAAAACACTATTTTGTTCATGTTGATAATAAAAATCATTTTATTTCTTGCAAGTACATTTTTTGACATATTTCTCTGCATATGATAGCTCTCAAAGGGGCGCCTTGATCCTGTATGGCACCTGTATCAAGAGATGTAATTATTCAAAACCTTACCTAAAAATATGAAAAAATAATATCAAATTTCATTTATTAATATGATCAAAGCGCTGATATGCCTCTATTCAAACAACTGCAAGAGTACCCTAAAGTTCTTTACTAGAATCGCAGCAGTTTTAATATTAATATGACATATAAGCATCTATATAAAATAATATAATAAAATATATAATATAATATAATATAATATAATATAATATAATATAATATAATATAAT
>NW_022046674.1:0-21467 GCF_001654015.2 Drosophila navojoa
TAGATATAGATATAGATATAGATATAGATATAGATATAGATATAGATATAGATACTAAATACTAAATACTAAATACTAAATACTAAATACTAAATACTAAATACTAGATACTAGATACTAGATACTAGATACTAGATACTAGATACTAGATACTAAATACTAGATACTAGATACTAGATACTAGATACTTGATATAGATATAGATACTAGAGACAGGCCAAGCCGCCTCGTTGATCTTGCAGCGTATCTCTGATTCGGTGTCGCTGATTGAATCGGCTTTTCGCTATCGCCAACAGCTATTTGAGCTGCCTTTCGAACTTATTTTCTTATTTGTTTTCGAGCGGCTGCCGCTGCCGCTGCTGCTGCTTCTTCTGTCGGTATTCGTATTCGTATGCGTATTCGAATTCTGTATAATCGTGCATCCGAATCGAAATTTGCTGTTTTCGAAAAAAAGGAAACAACAACAGCAACGAGAACGACAGCAAGCGCATTGTATCGGCTGTCAGGTGTCGGTTCGAGTCGTAGTCGAGTCGAGTCGACTCGAGCCAGAGTCGAGAGTTGCTCGGTGTTCGGGGCTTGGTCATTAAAGTGCCAGCACTCGTTCAGGCCACAAGCGTTGCGGGAACTACGAAAGAAGCTCATTTCCCGTTCATCCCTTTCTCTCTCTATATATACCTCTTGTTCCCTGATTCGGTATGAACTTCAATCGTATGGACAGTGTGCATCGTATGAAAGTGGATGCACAACTCTTTGGGTCGAACGTCAGGGAGTCCAAGAGCTTCACCAATATTAATAGGAATGGCATCAAAGCCGAATTTGAGCCAGAAGAAACGATTTGTGGGTTGACTATATAGACAACATCAATATATGCATAATCACACTATCTAGAGCTATAAACATTTATAAAGCATCAATTAACTGTCAATTTGTTGTGTTTTTCAGGCGATATGATCGACTCAGCGGACACTGATAAGCCGGAGACCGATAATGAGCTAAGTAATGAAATTTCGGCACCATATGAAGTACCCCAGTTCCCGATTGAGCAGATTGAGAAGAAATTACAAATACAGCGCCTGCTAAATGAGAAGTGAGTACGACTAACTATTCAGAGGTCAAAACTAAAAAATAATTTAAATACCGAAATAAACAATAATTACATAATTACAAGCACGACATGAGACATGAACTAAATTTAGATCGCAATAATATTACGTAGCAGATAATGTAAAATCTATTTATTTTCTATGTGCATCAATAGATGCCCCAATCAGATTGTTCTGCTCAGAGATTAGGCACAAAACTAGTAGAGATCAAATCGGTTTTGATTCGAGTCGGAGAGATTTTCAAGCTGGGAGCTCTATATTCGATCTTTAAGTGTAGTTTCTATAATCTATCCAACTTTTCGTATCAGTTATTCTATCCTACTTCGTCTGCCCATCTACAGCCTATGATATCATTTATCATAACGTAATGTATTTCCACTATGTTCCATATTGTTCTTAATTGTATCATTCATTTCATATTAAATCTTCTGTCTTACCGTCATCCATCCTCTATCTTCTCCCTGTTATCTACTCTCTTCAATATTCTATCTTGTGTTTCCTATTCACTGTCCGCTATCTCCAATATTCTATCTTGTGTTTCCTATCCACTGTCCCCAATCTTCTATATTCTATATTCCATCTTCTGTCTCATAAAAACAAAAGGTAGTTATATACCATATACATATCTACTGCATACTGTTACCTGGCTCAATCTGAACATCCACGTAGCTCCACGCATACAAATCTCTATCCCATCTAACGTTTCAAAAGCCCTCTAATGAACAACAACAACAGCAGCAGCAAAGTGAACGCTGTGAGTGCGCTGTAATTAAAATGAAATGGGTATACTAAATACTTCATCGACTATGTTAACCATGCACAACAGCAGCTGTAGGGAAATATACTATAACTCCTCAGCAATATGCTGAAAATATTTGTAGTAATAAACCTCATATTTCTCGAGCATCAGCTAACCCATTTTGATGTAATTGATGTACTATAGAGTACTACTGGTAATCAGTCTTTGACTATCTTTAGCCGTTAAGCTACATCCAATCCAGCTAAAATCTCTTCTCAACTGAACCAGAGCATTGATCTCGCAGAGTACTTGGGTATTCAGTATGTATTGGAGTTAGGGTATGTCGTCTTCGGATATGCGAAGAGTCATGCCTTCGCTAGTTATCAAGTTCACATTGTTTTTGGACCCACGGCTAATCCAAGCGACTAGACGAGGACAGATACTTGGTCATGGCCGATAGGGTGGGGGCAAGAAGGGCCGGTGAGGTAGTGGGCGGAGGGAACTTAGGTTCTTTGGCGAGTGGGTCGTGCGGGCCAAGCAGGTGCCAAAGCAGAGACGGCAACAGCGTTGGACACGTTTTGATTTTGAATGGGAGTGCATTAGGCGATGGCCGGCAATGCGACCGCGTCAACAACGCGGCTTATGGCATAATGATGAAACCACCACGACCACCATGACCAGCACCGCCACTACAACCACCACCATCGCGGCACTGGCACCACCAGCGGGCACCGCTGTTAGCCGCATTTTAAATTTCGGATTCCGTCACATTCAGTACAATTTGTGCATCCATATAACTTGGAAGGGCGCATCGCCGCAAGAAAGCGCAAAAGTCGTGGCGCGTATCCGGCATTCGTTGCCTCAAACCCACAAACCCTTAACTCACAAAGCTCCGGTCGCTTTGGAACGGAACAATTGTTGCCCCTTCTTTTCTTTGGGTATTTTGGAATACCTTCTCGACCTACGCTGACATTGAGGACGCGCAATTATCCAATCACCCAGGCACTTTGCATTTAGTTCGTGTTCGTGTCACACGCCAAGCGTCGAAAGTTGCGAACTTCACAATTGCACTTGAAGTTCGTTCCGTTGCTGCACGCGGTTTACTGTTTACTGTTTACTGTTGCTGTACAGTTAAAAGAGGAGATATAGGGCTATTATGTGGCCCAATGGGCTCAAGAGAGACCCTCGCGATTGGCACATCAAAATGATTAATGTTCTATCGAGCTGGGCGTTAGACGCTTAAGACCAACTCCCTTAACCCCCACCCGGACCAAAGCGACCCCCTACCGGTCAGGGTATTCATAATTATTTTTTGGCAAACAATACAGGTGTGTGGGTGGATTCGTTGCCATTGCGTGCTGCTGTGCAAAGTGTATATACATATATATATATATATATATATATATTTATAGTCGGGCGGGCTGGGTCTATAAATTAATCGCTCAATCGATCATTGGACAACTGTTAACTTTGGCAACTTTCGGAAGTTGGCCAAGTCGGCTCGATAGTGGGCCATTCGCTAGGTGCATTGGTCAGGAGCAGCATGTCTTTCGCGGATGATAGCTATAGCTTCTGTCGCCTATACGAGTATCAGCACGATGAGGAACAATGGTGCAGTTCGGCTGGCCGTTTCGTTATTGAAATTTTGTCTGATGAGTTTTCTTTTTTTGTATTCCCCTACCTCGTTTCACCCAGGCAATCGACATGTCAACGCTCGGCTGCGCCCATTACAGCATCGCCGCGACGCAGCAGCTCAGACTCGGAGGGTCTGACAGAGCCGGCGGTACCGAAACGTACAACAGATGCTGACATTAATTTTCAGCGTGTCTCTGTCTCCGGCGAGGATACGAGCGGCGTGCCACTAGAGGATCTAGAGCGTGCGTCGACGCTACTTATCGAGGCACTCAAGCTACGTGCCAAATATATGCAAGTGTCGGATCAATCGTTCCCAACCACCACAGCACGTTTCCTTAAGACGGTGAGTCTGAAGGATCGCTATGAGAATGTGCCAGTCAAGTCGGTTTCAGGTAAGTCCAAATCGCATTTGAATCACCCATCAAGCAGCATCCGTATCAGCATCAGCAACAATTGGTCTAGCCGAGGCATCTAAGCGTCGGTGTGGGCACACCCCCCCCAAATACATACATGCATATGTAGTAGAGAGTTCTGCCAGTGTTGTATAGCACCATGAAATGCATATATGTATAACAAATACATGTATATATGTATGTATGCCTGCCATGTATGATACAAACGAATAGTTTCATTTATTCTTCTTCTTTTACCGTTAGCTTGATGTATACATATATGCATTCATACATATATGTATGTATATTACCGTTATAGTTCAGTTGACCATGCGCTAGGAACGCATTAAGCTCTTTATACTCTTATTTTCAGCTAGAACTGCCCTGCCACCTAACTACCCCTCTCTCTTTATCAACATTGCTCTCTATCTCTCGCCATCTCTCTCTCTCTCTCTCTCTCTCTCTCTCTCTCTCTCTCTGTCTCTCTCTCCCTCCTTGTAGTTCTCTAAATGTGTATATACTCATGTACATACATATCTAAATGTATATTTATCTCTTTCTTTTGTATATCTCGCTCGCTCGTCTTCTTCTATTTCGTTTAGTAAGTTTCTCAGTTCAGGTCTATGTAACTCTTGCTTGTCTTGATTTATTTAATTAATTTCTATGCTCCCGGCGTGTACATTATTCTTTCTTTTGTTTTTCCTGATTTTGTACAAAGATTTCTCTACATATATATATATATTTATTTTTATTTCATTTTATTATAGACATAATTCGCAAACAGAGTATGGCGAACTATACAGGTAATTCGGTCGCGGCTGCTTCCGTGTTCGGATTGAATTGTTAAGTTCTTTTGTTGCTTTCCCGCTTTTCTCCCCACTCTCTCATATCACACTCACACACACACACACACACACACACTCTCTCTCTTTCTTTCTCCTTCACACACACATACTTCCCAAACACCATTGCTTCCATTTGTTGACTGATCCAATATCTACACACACACACACACACATACAAATGTTGAACCGCTTTACGCTCTTTTGTTTTTGCGTTCCTTGTGCTAATCGCTCGCTCTCTCGCTTGCTCTGTTTATGTTTTCTTCTTTCGTTTCTTAATTGCGCGCGCTCTCTGGAGTCCGCGTGTCGTAGCAATTAGGCTTTGTCACGTTCTCAGAGTGTATTTGCAGATTTACCGTTGCTTTTTGTCTCATTGTTTTGTGCACTCAACTGTTGCGTCTCTTTCTACCACATGTAACTTTTGCATTTGCTAACACACACACACACTCTCTCTCTCTCTCTATCTCGCTCTCTGTATGTCACTCCTCTCTCTAATGTGTTGTGTCTGCCTGCCGCTGAGTGCATCGCTTATCTCAGCCGAGTTTGAAAACCTCACTTAAAAAACACTTTAGTATCAAGTAGACAAGATCTAAAATGTATGAACTAATTAATTACAACAAACAAATGCACAAAAACTGGCTAAAGCTGGGGCATTGACTTTGAGATAAACCAAAGGCCAACAAGTCCACTTATCTCGGCCAGACTAAGTCACCTATAGAGTATATTGTTTCAATGTTTTACTTTTCTATTTCTTAACATCATTTTCGATACAGATATATACGTATATTTTTTTGTGTTCTTATTGACCAAGCACACAGCAAACAACAAGAACAATTTGTGTGTAGCGCATTTAAAGTAGTAGCTAAAATACCGTTAGTTTTGACAAATTAATTGAATTAGTTTGTAACATTTGACAACACAGTTAATTTGTGCTTAATACTCAATATCTCTATATGTATATTTATTGCATAAACACACAAACACACGCTCAGAGCATCACACACTGATGTCGCCCCTAAAATCGAGACATGCCTGGGACGTCGAGTTCGTGCCAGATGAATCGTATTTCATAAAGCCAGTGAATGGAGTCTTTCACATCTACAACGATAAGGTGAGCTCGACACGGAATAACTTCCCTTCAGCTATGTACATATGTATGTGTATCTATCATCTATTTGATTCGCAGGAATGCACGAGTGAACTGGACTTTTCGTATCCAGATATGAATCAGTTTGTGAATGACATGCAGGTCATGTGCAATATGATAGCCGATGGACCACTGTAAGTGTATATACTCTATATATATATTTATAGATATCAAACTTACTTTAATTCAAATTCCTTGTGAATTGGCAGGAAATCATTTTGTTATCGTCGCCTTTGCTATTTGTCGTCCAAGTACCAAATGCACGTTTTGTTGAATGAGCTACGCGAATTGGCCGCCCAGAAGGCAGTGCCGCATCGCGACTTTTACAACACTAGGAAAGTGGACACGCATATACATGCCGCGTCCTGCATGAATCAGAAGCATTTGCTGCGCTTCATCAAGAAGACGCTGAAGAACAATGCCAACGAGGTGGTCACCCATACGAACGGCCAGCCGATGACACTGGCCCAGGTCTTTCAATCGATGAATCTGACCACATATGATCTAACCGTTGATATGCTGGATGTTCATGCTGATCGCAATACGTTCCATCGCTTTGATAAATTCAATTCCAAATATAATCCCATTGGCGAGTCGCGCCTCAGGGAGGTCTTCCTCAAGACGGATAATTATTTGAATGGCAAATACTTTGCACAAATCATAAAGGTATAGGCAGAGAACTACATATATATAGAGAGATTTGATGTAAATATAATTCATATATTTTTATACTTAACTAGGAAGTGGCTTTCGATTTGGAAGAATCGAAATATCAGAATGCCGAGCTGCGTCTCTCCATTTATGGTAAATCGCCCGATGAGTGGAATAAACTTGCCAAGTGGGCCATCGATAATGATGTCTATAGCTCGAACATACGTTGGTTGATACAGATACCGCGCCTGTTCGATATCTTCAAGTCGAACAAGATGATGTCGTCATTCCAGGAGATAATAAATAACATATTTCTGCCGCTATTCGAGGCGACCAACAAGCCAAGTGAAAATGCAAATTTACATCGTTTCTTAAATTACGTGATTGGCTTCGATTCCGTGGATGATGAGTCCAAGCCAGAGAATCCGCTATTCGATAGCGACGTGCCCCGTCCGGAGGAATGGACGTACGAGGATAATCCACCATATGCTTACTACATATATTACATGTTCGCCAATATGACAGTGCTAAACAAATTTAGAAAGTGAGTTGAGATCCCCCGGGGAGGACTGATCAAATATTTATATATATAATATATTATATACGCCGTACTTCTATCATATTCACAGGCAGCGCGGTCTGAACACATTTGTGCTGCGTCCTCATTGCGGCGAGGCTGGTCCTGTGCAGCATCTCGTCTGTGGATATCTGATGGCTGAGAACATTTCGCACGGCCTGCTGCTGCGCAAGGTGCCGGTGCTGCAGTACCTCTACTACTTGACCCAAATCGGCATTGCTATGTCGCCGCTGTCAAACAATTCGCTGTTTCTCAACTACCATCGCAATCCACTGCCAGAATATTTGGCTCGTGGACTGATTATCTCACTGTCCACCGATGATCCGTTGCAGTTTCACTTCACCAAGGTAAGTGGGACAGAATATAAAGAGAGAGAGAGAGAGACAATGTCATTAATTTGCCAATTATGCATTTAGGAACCCCTCATGGAGGAATACAGCATTGCAGCGCAGGTGTGGAAGCTCAGCTCCTGCGACATGTGCGAGCTGGCACGCAATAGCGTTATTATGAGCGGCTTTCCACATAACGTGAGTAAAGGACTCTTGAAGAGTTTTCCGTGCGTTGGCTCATAATTATATCGTTCTATATGTTTCTCGCACAGATCAAGCAACAGTGGCTGGGACCCAACTACTATGAGGATGGCATCAATGGCAACGACATAACACGCACCAATGTTCCAGAAATTCGCGTCGCCTATCGCTACGAGACTTTGCTGGATGAACTCTCCAACATATTTAAAGTGAATCAAACCTGTCATCAGAAGGATGAGAAATGATAGATGCGATATAAAATGCAACCCATATATACTTGCTATTATTATTATATACATTAACATTAGTTATGTATGTATGCATAATAATTGTGTACTTTGATGTGAACCGTTTCCTCTACTAATCCATTATATTAATCCAACAGACCAAAATTCTACAAACTTATATACAGGGCATTAGCTGGCATTAGCAACGGTAACTGCGATTTCCAGCGAGTGCATTGAGTAATCTTAGCAAATATGTTAAACGTATAATTGTATCCGTTGTAGGTAGATTCTTATTTTTTTCCTGAGCTGGTGCTGGTGTTGCCGCTGCATTGCAATTAAACTAGACATTATATAAACAAAAAACAAAAACAACAAAAAAAATCTCCAAAGTGTAAACTCTAAATAAAACTGCAGAATTTTAAATAGTTGATCATTTATTTTGTAATTCAAATTTAAAGGCCGCAAATCTTGCGGCTAATTTGAAATCCACTCGCGCCATCTAGCGTCCGTTGGAGTATCTATTAAAGACAATTGTTATTATTCTGCGCTGCTTGTGTTGCCGCTGTATTTCAATTAAGCTAGGCTAAAATAATATTTGAAACAATAAATGTATCTAATGTGTAGCTCTTAATAAATAAAATTGCTAATGGCAAAGAATTTATCGTTTCACTTGTACAAGTGTATCTCAATTAATATTATTTTCTAATTTAGCGCCTATTTCTTTAGATATTAGCGCCATCTAGTGCACATTGGTTGTCTCTTCTATATGTTTTTATTATTTATTGCTGCGGATATACATACATTCATTCCCTTTGTTTTCACAAGGAACCCATTTGAACTGCATTTATATTTCTACTACCCCATCTAGAGTAAGCTTAGAAAATTGAGGTAGCACCTGTACAACGGTTTCATAAATTATCTGAATTATTGCAGCAGGTGACTATAAATTGTCCACAGCTGGCAAATGAAATATTGAAATATAAAAGCAATGCTGCCATATTCTCACATGATTTGAATTCCACTGGCACTTGCGCTTGAACGCCCTCAATGTCTATCGATATGGTACGATACGTGAATTTCAAGTGAAACATATCGATGTATCGATATAAGATCAACAATACCAACAAATACATAGACATTTGTGCGTACCTGTGTTATTGTGTCTGAGAGATTCTTCTCTGCAACTTGTCTTTGTTTCGACAAAATTAAACACACAAAAAACTGAATAAAAAATGATGGTATCACA
Organism: Drosophila navojoa; assembly: GCF_001654015.2. Next base: position 9,090 of record NW_022046674.1, read on the forward strand.
AAGCTGATAAATCGCACATAAATTGGCAGCGTCATAAAAGACGGCAGACTGGTAAGACATCATCAAAGGGACAAAAACTCCTTGAGCGAAACAAGTCATCGTCGCTCAACGCTCTCTGTCCGACTCACGCGTATACGTTTGTGTACGAGTGTGTGTGCGTGTATGTATATGTGTGCACAATGACCACCCAGCGAACGCATCGAAATGCCACCAGCACCGCGGTGGGGAGTGGAGCCGGCGATTCCGATTATGAGACGCTCATGCAGCGGCTGCACATTGGCGGCAGCTATCAGCGCTCGCCCGGTGGCTTTGACAACTTTATGCATGATGCACCACAACAACCGCAACAGCAGCAGCAGCACCACCACCACCATCAACACCAGCAGCAGCAGCAGCAACAGCGGCTGTCCAACAGCGAGGATTACAAGCTATATGAGCGTGGCAACATAATAGCTGCCTCAAAGTACGCCACCGCAATACCCAAGGCCGGCACGGAGCCCATTATGATAGGCAACGGCAGTAACAGTCAGCCGCCGCTCATATATGCGCCGACGGCTCAGGTGCTTGGCCAGCGCATAGCTCCGCAGAAGCATTCGCCGGTCTATGAGAATCTGGAGTTCTATGGCCAGTTCGATACGAACCAGCGGCGTGCCCAGCCCCAGAGTCCGGCGAGTCGGCAGAGCGTCATGCTGAACGACTATTTGCTGATGCAGCCCATTGGAGGGGGTCGGTTTGCACATACGCCCGTGCCGGAGGCGCCCCAGAAGCACACACATCAGCCCATCGAGGAGCTGTCCGCCGTGGCGCCCATCTATGAGAACATTATACCCCATTCCGGGCAGCGGGCCCAGCCGCAGGCATCGCCGGCCACGGCCACCATGTATCAGCACACAGAGATGGCCACGCCCACGCCCACAGCTAACCAAATGGAGCTGAATGCGATGATGCTATCGTCGCCGCTGCACCAGCGCAGCAGCAGCAACAACAGCTCGTCCAATGCCGGTGGTAGCTCCGGCGCCTTGGGCTCGCCCACGCAGCGCTATCGGAATCTATCGCTGCCCAGCCATGTGAGTCCGCTGGCCTCGCCGGCGCCGACGCCGCTGGCCAAGCTGCAGCTGCAGCAGCACACGCCCATCAAGCAGCAGCAGCAGCAACAGCAGGTGGGCATCAATGTGTCCGTCAATCCCAACTACATCGAGGACATCAACAGTTCCGACTATGTCTGCATGACGGCCAATCTGCACCGCAGCACCGCCGCCGCCGTCCCCACCAGCAGCGCCGTCAACAGTCGCAGTCCCAACAACAGCAGCAGCATCAGCAATAGCAACAGCAACAACAACAGCAATGGACGACTAACTGCGGTCAGTCCGCAGCCGCCATTGCCGCCGCCGCCGTTGACAGCGGCCGCAACGCAGACGTCAACGGCAACGACGTCCGCCGCAGCGCAAATGCAACCCCTACAGCTGCGCGCCACGCCCATTGCGACAACGGCGCCACTCGCGGTGGCCACCTCGCCAACGCCCTCGCAGAGCAGCACAGGTGAGTGGAGAGCACTATCCGTGCATCTCGACTAATACCAAGACAGCAATATGACTAACCCCTGCACGTACGTAAGCTATACGAATATGCATACAGAAAATGGATGACTAACTCTTATCGGGTTTTTCTGCTCTAATGGAAAACGTTTTAATGAAAAGCTGCAAGAGCTGGGGCAGAGACAAGTTGAGGGGACTGAGGAATGCCAGCTGTATTTACTTCAACCCTTCTCTCTCTCCCTCTCGCACTCGCACATTCATAGTAGCTCCACGGCCAAATACTTTTCTAATATCCAATAACTCAATGTGAAGAGAAGCCTTGTAGACTTTTTCTCTCTGAAAAGATTATACTATACTAAAAGATTATACTATTTATACGTAATGCTAAATCTAATGGAGAATTATTAATTTATCTCATCTATCATATCTTTTATCATAGACATTTTCTTTATTGCTTTGTCTATCTTTTAAGTTTCTCCTAAAGAGTATGTCGCATTTAAAAGCTGGAAGGAGAAAAGGAGTCCAGAGAAAATCTTTCCTATATAGTTCCCTCACTCTCTCTCTCTCTCAGATTCTTTTAAAGAAAAATCCTAACTCGCATTCTCTTAAAGAGGGAGAGGGAGAGTGAAACCCCAAAAGAACCAACCCAAAGTGTTTTCAAAAAGGTTTTACTGGCGTTTAGTAATGCTCTCCAAAGAGTAGTAGTTCTTTTTCCCAATGCTCTTTAAATAGTAACTCCTTTAGAAATATCCTAGCTCGCATTCTCTCTAGAGAGCTTCCTCAACTGAAGATACTAACGAGAAAGAATAACAGAGAACTTATACTGTTGCAGCTTTACGTTTTACTGGCTTCATATAGACAACATTTGAATAGAAACATACTCAAATACTCTAATCACTCTACTGATCCATCATATACAGTTAAATATATATCATCGTAATCCCAATTCTAATCATAATCTTATGCTCTTTTTAACAATGCTTGCCTAGCCGCCTTGCGGCCCAAACGAGGTATGCCCTTCATCTAACCCACTTGCAATGGCTTAAGCGCCTCTTTATTCGCGTCGCTTATACTAAATGTTTACTGTACTTTGTCCACGTAACAGGTCTGACCAAGAATTTGCTGCCATACAGCGTGACGCCGCCGCGTCCGGCTGGCCCGACCGAGGCGCAGCGCAAGATCGAGGAGCTGACGCGCCAGCTGGAGGAGGAGATCGAGCAGAGCGAGGAGCATGGAGAGTATTTTGGTAGGCCAGAGAGTTGAGACCGATTTGCAGCCATCTGATTGCTAATCTTCCACTTGCAGGCATTTGCCACACCTGCGGCGAGAAGGTGAAGGGCGCCGGCCAGGCCTGCCAAGCCATGGGCAATCTATATCACACGAATTGCTTCATTTGCTGCTCCTGCGGCCGGGCACTGCGCGGCAAGGCGTTCTACAACGTGCACGGTCGTGTCTACTGCGAGGAGGACTACATGGTAGCTACCCAACTCTTGACGTGTCTCACTCACTCCTAAACCGAAACTCTCTCTCTCTCTTTATCGTCTTTGTAGTATTCGGGTTTCCAGCAGACGGCGGAGAAATGCGCCATTTGTGGCCACCTGATCATGGAAATGGTGTGTACGCCCAGTCCCTCTCCCTCTCTGCCCCTCACTCAATCTGTCCTCCTCTAATTGGTTTTGTGCACCTTCAGATTTTGCAGGCCATGGGCAAGTCATATCATCCGGGCTGCTTCCGCTGCTGCATCTGCAATGAGTGCTTGGACGGCGTGCCCTTCACCGTGGATGTGGATCATAAGATTTACTGCGTCAATGACTACCATCGCATGTTTGCGCCCAAGTGCGCCAGCTGCGGCAAAGGTGCGCTGATCCCAAATCCCCTATATATATACATATATATATATATATTTATCCGTATTTATATATCTTATTTATATAATATGCTCTGCTGCAGGCATCACACCCGTTGAGGGCACCGATGAGACGGTGCGCGTCGTGTCCATGGACAAGGACTTCCATGTCGATTGCTACATCTGCGAGGAGTGCGGCATGCAGCTGACCGATGAGCCGGACAAGCGATGCTATCCGCTGGACGGCCGCCTGCTCTGCCGGGGCTGCCATTTGCAGCGGCTCGCGTTGCAATCGTCGCCGCACACGCGCCACCAGGAGCCCGTCTGTGCATCCTATCAGTATATGGGCTGAGGCTAGCCATGCGCCACGCCCATTCGACTGACGATAGCAACTAAATGCACAAAATAACTATACAACTATAAAATATACATATACATATACATATATACCGTATACATATATATGCACAGTAAATAAACAACGCGCATTTCCATTTTTGCAATAACCGATTTAATAAACAATCTAAATTTCATAAATACAAACGAACATATGGAATCAGTTGACTACCCCGTTTCTGATCTTGATAATAATTGCATTTCTTCTGTTCCCTCCCGCTCGGTTATGCCCCATTTCCCTTATCCCCTGTTTCTATGTGTTGTGTGGCAGCGGCTTCAGTGCATCAGAATCTCCAGCTGGACGAGACGATTGTTGGTGTCCGAGGGTATGCGATAGGGCAGCGTGGCCGCCATGTTGGTCAGTGCCTTGGCGCGCTGGCGCAAATGTGAAAGCATCTCCTCTTTGTGCTCACCCAGCATCTCGTCGGAGGGGGTGATGCTGCGGCTAGTTATATTGGCGCCGGCCCTCATCTCCAGATACTGGCCGTAGATGAGATCCATGGCGGCCAGCAGGACATCGGGCAGCACTTTGATCAGTTCGGTTCCAGCCAGCTTCAGCTTGTTGACACACTCGTCCACCTCGGCACAGTTGTTGGGCATAATGCGATTCCTGTTGAGTACCTCAATCGCTAGACCCGATTGGCCCGAATGGTAATAGTCGAAGAACTTGAGCAGCTCCGTCAGCATGCGATAGGTGCGCATCACGGGCTCATCGACGTCAGCTATGCGCCGGCTCAGCGACTCATTCATGCGCTCCGCCATCACGGTCAGCTGCTCGCGGACGCTGCCCTTCTCCGCCGGCTGGTGCACCACCTGCGTGAGCAGCGAGCAGAGCAGCCGCAAAGCCTTGTCCACCTGGCCGCCAATGAAGTAGAGACGGATGGCCGCCTCGAATTTGGTGCGATGCGCCAGCTCGTCGCCCACCATGCCGGCCAGGATGTATTTGTCGAAATCCAGGTTGGAGAATTGGGACAAGATGCCGCTGCAGTGGGGGGAATGGATAACATTGAGTAAAAGCTATAATGAATGCCATCATCAACTGCTTACCCAACGTAGCGCCACGGATCCGAGGGATCAGGCGAGCCGAAAATCAAGAGCAACATATTATCGTCGCAGTTCTCGACGAGCATATCGCAGATGCAGCTCATCATCAGGTTGCGTCCGTCGGAGCTCTTGAAGTTCCGCAACAAGTAATAGTATTGCAGTGCCTCGACGGTGTCGGTTTGCTCGAAGCACTTGGTGTACATGATGATCAGGCGCGCCAGATTGAGGCGACGCATGGGCGGCGGATCGGTTGGGTCGGTGGAGAGCAGCGGCTTCTGGATGTCGTTGGGCGTTGCGAGCATATACTGCTCGTTGAGGGCGATGGCCATGTGCACGGCATGCGGACGATTGGCATCGGTGCGAGCGAGAAACTCAAGCGCTGCCTCGAACTGGCCAGTGAGGACGAGCACCTGGAAGTAGAGCGGCGCCTTCTGGCGTGCATTGAAATAGTGCTCGCCATACTTCTCCAAGATGAGCGACTGCAGGTCGCCGTAGCTAAGGCGCTCCAAGTCGTAGTCGACGCGCTCGGCGGTGTTCAGTACGCTCAGCTGCATCCAGAGGAAGTCATCTATGGTGCGCACCACCTCCTGGTGCGGCTCGTTCGGATCACAGGCCAAGACAATGGCATAGACCTGCAAATCGGCAAAGAGTTAGAAATTCCCCAGAGTTATATATATAGATGTATATATATGTGTAGCGTACCGCCTTCTTGAAAGGATCTGGGCAGACGCGCAGCTTGTTGCAGTACTCGAGCTTGAGCTGCCCCTCGAGCTTGGCAGTGGGACGCTCAGATTCGTTCAGCTGACGCGATTGGTCATGCTTTTGTTTGAGCTTATGCTTGGCCTGCAGCACCTTCATCAAATCGGGACAAACGCCGCCCTCCTTGAGGAACTGCACGGCGGCGCCGAGATCACCGCTGCGCAAGCTGTAATAGACATGCGGCCACAATGGACGCCCATCGCTGATGTCGAGCAGGCCGACCAAGGAATGCGGCGACTGGAACGCGATGGTCACATAGGAGCACACCGTATTGTAGATATTGGGTATGCCGCCGCGTTGTGCAATCAAACGATTCTTCTGGATGACCGTATTCATGTACCGCTTGTAGCACTGCTCCAGATAGCTCAGGGCCTTCTGCACCAATGGCGAGCCGTTCTGGCGTAATTTGGCTGGCTCAGCGCTGTGGCTTAGCGGCGTCACATTGGCCATGTAGGTCAGCACGCTCCACATTTCTCTACTCTGACTATCCATGATAGTGTCATGTTCCTTTGCCATTTGGGAGAACTGGATGAGCAAATTGGTGCGTTGGCTGCCCTGATTGTGCACCTCATTGTAGACGGTTATCTGCTGGGCATACAAGGCCTCCATGCGATTCAGGCGAGAGCGCGGCATGGCTGTCTGTGGCAGTACGGTGGACACCATGTGGCGGTGCACCTCGGGAAAGTCATTCTGATTGGGCCCGACCAGAGCATTAAGCAGATGCTCCTTCTCCTCGCCCCACTCGGCAAGAACGCAGCGCATTTTGTTACGCTCTACCGATTTGAATATCTGTTACAGAATATATACGACCAGAATCAAAAGAATTCAAGCAGATATAAAAAACATGCTCACTCACATTTTTATTGGTCTCCTCAATCACTGCAATTATAGCATTCTCACGCTCGTTCTTCAGGTAGCCCTCCACATCGGTATCGCCAATGGGGTTGATGGGCTCGAAGGATTGACTGGCGCTCAAGGTCTCGAGTTTCTGTGTCAGCTTTGGCAGATCGACGCCCCTGGAGCCAAGCAGAATGTGACTACAGGAAAGAATGCATGGAAAACGTAAATATACTTCATTATAATAGACAAAGGCAATTGTTAGCTTACGCTTGCAAATCGTTTGTGCCGGCTTGTGTGACGCGCTCATGCAGCTCTTGAGTGGCTTGCAGCACCTGCGAGAGCGTACGATCGACGCGCGGCATTTCTGTGTCTATTTGGGTTTCATTGGAGAGACGCTGTGCCTGCTGCAGCAGCTCGTTCAAATTCAGCGCCATGATTCAATTTTGTATTTCCTTTATTTTGTTTAATGATTGAAATAGAAGCCGACTTTAGCACACCAAATAAATAAATTCAATGCTGGAGCACGATAGCCGGCATGACAAAACGAACAAATCTCAGTGAGACCAGAGGCATGGCTAGCTATCGATAGCACTTTTCAACTCTGCGTTCAGCTGTATATCGATATATTGCAACGATGTCAACGTCCCAGCATATCATATGAACAATCCAACACTATTTCATACTGTAACTATAGCAAACAGGCAGCACACCGCAATCGCTTGCAACGGGAAGCAAACGTAATTTTTTTAATACACACAAACACAATCGACACACACACATACATATATACTGGCGTACTTAGGTACAGTGAATTTTGAATTAGTGTTTTGTGCTCGTGTGTGCATACATATTGGCAAATATAAATTAGAACAATAAAGAGCATAAGAAAAACACGTACGCACGTCACGCGGACGACGACGACGATAACGCACGGAAACAACAAAAAAAAGAATTGAAAAGAAGACACCGCAGTAAGAGCGTAAATTTCAAAGTTGCTAACAAGAAAGCTAAAGCTTTAAAAAAAAAAAAAAAAAAAAACCATGTCAGCCGCCGAAGTTGAGACACAGCCGCAGCAGGAGACGACGAACGGCACCAGCAAATATGATGTGCCCGAGATCGAATTGATCATTAAGGTGGGTTACTTAGCCAACCACATGCAATAGCAGACATTTACACATGCATACATATATACATATGCATGTATGGATATATGCATGTATTTCATAGATTTCTAGTATATGCCCGCTTTGCAAATTTTCAGTGCATCAAAAAAGTGAAAATTATGTTGTTATTGTGTTGCAAAGAACAGAATCAGCACAGACACCTTGTGCTTCTTCTCGGCTTCAGTGTCACTTGAAATACATACATATATGTACATATGTACATACATACTTTCGTATATACAAATGTATTCATTATGCTCGTTTTTGGTCTTTTATTTATTCATCATCATTGTACGCTGCCGCCCCCTTTTGTATTGTCTGTCCGTCTATCTGTCTACTTGTCTGTTTGTTCTTCTTGTTTTTGTTATTAAGCTAAGCATCGCAAAAACTGGTTTCAACTCTCGCTCGCCCTCCGTCTTTCTCTTTTGCTCCTTCGCTCTTTAAGTTCTCGGCCAGCTAAGCACAACACACACTTATACATATGTATATCTGTGTATGCGTGCATGCTTCAATTTGCATTCGTAGTAACAGCAGCTCTGTTAAATATTCTTGCATTTTCTTTGCGTTTTAATTAATAAGTTCTTATCTGACATAAACTTTAATCGCATTTCATTACTTCAATTGCCTGACATCGCACACGTTCCTATTGCTGCTGCCTATCTGTGTGTGCGAGTGCGTGAGTGTGCTCCAATGTGTGTCTGTGGCTTCGAAATTTCTTGGCGCCTACGTCATGCAAAAACGAAGACGAAATCAACACTTCAACTCGAACATTTTGTTGTTTGCCAACGTAATTGTCTTTGCACACAGTCATTGTTGATTTTATTAGTTAAGCAGCCATTATTTAGGGCCTCATGTGAGCCGAGCTCTGGCAGCACTCCTCAAACGCCCACGTCTTGTATGCGACATTTGCCGCACCTTCGACAAACAATGCGAAGAAAAAGAACGATGACTAATGCAACTCCAACTGCAGGTCATAGAGTTTGCCAATATCTACTTCACCTACCACCCCCCTTAGCTACTTCCTGTTAGATTGAGAGAGAAAGTGAAAGATGGCTGCCTGAGCGAGCGCACCTGTTGAACTCGGTGCACTCTCTCAATGAAGCAGAAGCGTCTTTTGACATAACACACACACTTACATACATGGATAAAGAGAGGGCAACATATACATGCCATTTGTAATCAAAGGAAAAAACAACAATAAACGTAAATGTACAAATAAAGCGTTTAAGCAAAAAGTGAAAGTTCAATTTGGTTTGCGCCCAAATACATTGCGCCTGGTTGTTGCCGTTGTTATGTTGCATATATGAAGAAAGCAGCAGCAGCAGTAGCGGCATTCACTCTTCCCCAACAACTGGCTCTGCGCGCTGCTTGTCGCGTGCAGCAAACAAAACATATGTGTGCTCGGTTGTCCGAGGTCCAACAACAAACGAACAAAATACAACCATTGAACGCTAAACAGGTTTTTCTCGTGTGCAGTTTTCCGCCTCCTTGGCCAAAGCCAAAGGCCCAGCCACAGTCATCGCCCACACAAACACACTGCATACAACACGTACAGACTCCATGTACGTATTGTTACATCTCAACGGCAACAATTGCGCTTATTGTTGTTCGCTTTGATAGACTTACCCAAAAAAAAAAAATTCAATGCCTTTTTGTTTGGAATCGAAAATGTATCGATATGTGTGGAAATTCCACGCAGTCTTAAGGTGTTAGCTTTTTGCTCCGATAGTTAATTATTATACCACACATACTGTGAATATGCACATACATATGTATGTATGTATGTGCTTTATCGGCTTGACATGTGAGCATGGAGGCGCACAGCAAGCAAGCATATTGCCTTGCAATGCATTATGCATTATGTGCGCTCACTATCCACTCACGCGTCCATCTCTAAAGCGCTGCTGCATGACATTTAACAAAGCACGCAAGAGAGGCTTGTCTTGCCATTGCCATTGTTTATGTTGTTGTTGTTGGCTTTGTAGGTGGCGTGTGTGCAGATGCATTTCATTGACAAATTCAAAAAAAAAAAAAAAAAAAAAAAAAAAAAAAAAAAAAAAAAAAAAATAAATAATAAAAAAAAAAGTCCCGCGCAATGCTTACATTTATTGTTGCTTGTCTTTTGCCTGTGTTCCTTTTTACATACATTTCGCAATGGAAAAATAATTTATTTTAGAAATTACTTAACATCGTTGTACTTTATCTGCAATGTTTACTAAAATAGCAATTAAGTCACAAAGTTCGCAAAATGAAATTGACAAGCGTCTCAGCACGCCATAAATAAAAATAATAACAATAAGACATGAACATGAAGACGCGACGCGAGCAGTACAAGCACAACACCAACAACAACAAAGAATGGAAGAAAAAAAAACCCATTAGCCATTTACCAATTTAGGCCAAGATACGAGCCAGCGAGCATTCTTGAAGCTCACGTTCCTTGCCTTCACTCACAGTTGATTATAATTTTTATTATTATTTTATTTTGTGTTTTTGGCTATTACTTCATCAACTCGAAGCCGTTGCTCGTGCAGTTTCTATTGGGGCGAATGCTTCCGCCGCTACCCTGATAAGATATGTATGTGTGTGCGTGTGTTGGAATATGCGGCAATTTGGATAGGGAGAGGCAAGAACAAGAAAGCTCCCAAGCCCAAGGTTGACGTCTCTTTCCCTCTCACTCTCATTTAGGCAGATTGCTTATGACAATAAAATATTGCGCGCTGCAGCTGTCAACGCGAACCGGTTCCAAAAATAACGCATTCTCTCAAACGAAACACACGCACAGACTGCACAAATACAAACATGCATACATACAGCAAGTCGTGCGTTAGTATTTATGAGAGCTTTCCATATTTATTTATGATTGTTGTTGTTGTTGCTACTCGCTCTAGCCGTGCTAACAATTTGTATTTTTTTTTATCTTATCTCACTTTTATTTCTGATGAATTACGTTGGCCCTTTTACAATAACAAATTTAACGAAACAAGAATCGAAGATGATTCGTAGATGATTCGTTTTCTAACTACAGTGAGAAGGCAGAGCAAGAAAGAGATGACAAACCACACACACACAAACTATAGATTTGTCTCGCTTCTGTGTGAATGATGCCATTTAAATTTTTGCGACGGCTGCCGTTGTTGCTTCTTTTCCGTAAACCGCAGTTTTTTATTTTCAAGTTAAATGAAATGTATTTAAAGGAAAAAAAATAACGTTTTTATTGCTGATCATCGTTTGTTGTCTTTTGGGCAGGCGCATTTATTATATTTTCTTTTTCGATTATGAGACTGCTTGTTTCATGCCACTTGACATTTGCCGACGCGATCGCTTTTGGCATATTTTACGTTCGTCATTTCTATTTTCGATCGGCGAATGCAATTTTTACAATCTTTTTTGAGCTGCATGCAATGGTGAAATGATGAAGAGCCAGCGAATGGCAGAGGCAAACACATCAACTTGACCTTTACTATAACCTCATATGAGCGTGTTGTACAATTTATTTTGCAATTCATACGGCAATGTAATTACTTTTCAACCGCATTCACACGAGTGTGTACACCCTTGCGCACACACACACACGGACAGTCATACACATGCAAGTGCAAGTGAGAAAGTAATCAGGTCATTTGGGAATTTTAAGTGTGACAAATGTGTGCACATACATTCATACATATGTATGTATGTACATACATGGGTATATAGACTTGCACATGCAGGCGCTCGTATCAGTAAATATCAGCAAACAGTTAATAACATTGCTGGGCGTTCACCGGCTGCTAATAATGCGACAGGGCACATATACAATATTTCTGCCACAATATAAAATAAACCGTTAAAGCGCCAAGCGTTAAATGCTTTGAGTGACGACGCACCCGTGACGACGCTCCCCTTCTATTCCACCTTCATAGCGACGCACGCATCAGTGCTTAATAGGAGGCGGCGTGGGCGCGGCTTCTTTAGCTATGTATACATACATACATACATATGTAAGCCTACAATGTGCATACATGTGTGTGGGTAAATAGCTATAAATATTTATTTGTGCATATATACATATGTACGTACATACATATGTATGTATGTAGTTATTTTTATATATGATAAATTTAGTAATGATTGATTGTGTGAGTGTGTATGTGCGTGTGCGAGTGTGAAGCTATTAAGCTCTTAACGATAATTTTTTGAACGCCTGTTAATTAGTTTTTATTTAAAACTATTAACATAATTGCTAAGCGTAATTTATGCGCGTAAGTGATAAATCAGCTGATTACGAGCGTTTAGCTGCGCACAGGTAGTCATAGGCCATTCAATTATTTACATAGCTACATTTGGCCGACTGGCGACTGTTACAAGATTTCTATTTTAGGCAGCAGCTGGCCGGCAACCTTGTAAGCAATGTACGCTGTAAATGGAGTTGTATTGCACTACGCAAACACACACACACATATACACACGCACACGCACACATGCGGACAAACACAATTACTTAAGTTTATCTAACACAAATACACGTGCATGCATGCATGCATGCATGTGAGTGTGTGTGTGTGTGTGCGCACTTATAAATTACCGGCTGTCGATAAATCAACAAGTCGAGCTAAGAGAGCAAAGCTGATGACATCATCATCCGACATTTGCTGGTCAAATGCCACGCAGGCGTGCCCGCCGTTCGCATGCAAAATAATGGCGGCCAGGAACTGTTTGTGTGCACTTCCTTCTGGCGGCAAACGAATATCGATGCCGGCACACATACACACACACACACACACACACACACACACACACACACACACACACA
>NW_022046675.1:9835-21434 GCF_001654015.2 Drosophila navojoa
AGATATAGATATAGATATAGATATAGATATAGATATAGATATAGATATAGATATAGATATAGATATAGATATGGATATAGATATAGATTGTATTCCCCTCTCTCCCTCTCTCTGTAATCGTGGTCAATCCCCAGATCTCTTACTGTAAACAATTAAAGCCATTTAATCTTGACTGCAGTCGCGCAAACAAAGCTGTCACAATGGAGTCGAGTCCTGCGATCCTTGCGCCGTGAAAAGCACGCGCGAGTATCGCAGTTGCCATTTGACCTCGCTGTCGGGCTCAACTTTCACCCCTTTCACCCAGCCGCGTGAGCAGGAGAAAGCGGGGGGAGTATTACAATTTCGCTGTTTTGCCAACTTTGCATTCTTTCGCCTGGCATATTTTTGCACAAATCTCTGGGCCAGAACAATGGGCGAAAATGGGTTATGCGATCGATCCAATGGATATCCATTGAGTTGGCACAAAAGGGAAAGCCTTTCACAGTTGGGCATTCGCAACTGCTATCAATTACCGCAAATGCCACTTCAAATGTCGCAAATCGCACAAAGCGCAACAATCGATTTTGATTTTTGGCAAATTTGTGATTGTGAAGAAAAACCCATTTCAGGCGAGCCGAGCAACCCCTTTCCCTGCAACCCTTGCCATTGAGGGAGAGAGAGATCGAGGATCTTGCAGCCGCCAGTTATTGCGCACAATTTGCATAATCATAATCTGCATTGTCTGAGGGTTGATTTCCCTTTACTTACCTTTACCTTTGCCTTTGCCGTTGCCTTTACCCATGCCGTCTTCCTTCACCTTTACCTTTAGGTTTCGATTTAGGTTTTGCGTGCCCTTGGCCTGGCCCACCTTTCAGATTTTCGCTTTCAATACGCTTCCGTGTGCGCGTCTTCACCTTGTTGCGACCGATACAATTTGCATATCAATGCAACGGATATTATTTATTTTCATTTCAAATGAAACGAAAATTTCATGCAAAGCTGCTGCATTGGCCTAATGGCTGCAGATGTCTGGCCCTTCAATAGATCTAAAAAAAAAACCTCTTCGACGGCTTGGGCTGTTCGGCTGGCCGGCAATTTTCTCATAATTATAAATGCAGGCACTGTTCGACCGAACTTACATTTCTTTCATAACTCAAAAAGAGTCTCAATAACGCACTGACAGCCACAGATCGAGCCTGTGATCGCTGGCATTCGCTGGCACTCGGCTCACATCATTTGCATGCGCCTGCCTGTGTTTATTGATTGATCTCCTAGCCGGCGATGCGCCTGGCGAATGTGAAACCGAATCTTGGAGCTCGTTTCATCGGCTCGTTTTCATATGGTAATCCTCGAGCCGAGCAGCCAGCTGAAACTGAAACTGTGACCATTATTATGTTTATGACTTCCGATTCATATGCACTACAAATGCCGAGCCATTCAAGCTCGTCAAAACTGTGAAAATATTAGTATTCAGGCGACTATAACTAACTCTATTGAGTCCATAGTTGAGCAAGGCCAAACAGAAGTAGACAAATGCTCTATGGGAACACAATTCAGCAATCGACTCTCGTCGGCTTTCAGTTCTTTGAGCTAGACAAGCACTAAGTTCCATATACTGCATATATCTAAGTATATTTTTGTTGCACTGAAAATTGATCTACTAATACATAGAAATATGTTTGGCTCAGGTTGAATATATATTGCTTCATAATAATAAATAATAATTCAATAATTCTCATATTTAATATAATAATAAAATAATATATTTATTATAAAAATGATATAATAATAATATATAATATATAGAATAGATATTTTGTCAAAAATATGTTCACTTAGGCTAAAGTCAACTACGATTAAAAATATATCTATTTTCATATATGTATATACGTATATCAAGAATTTATCCCCAATACTTTTATACTTAGACGGAAGATTAGCATTAGATCGAATGTATGTATATGCTTGAATACGTATACATATGTACGTCCCATATATCTTAATTTAATATAATAATATAATACTAATGTCTTTATATAAAGCAAATCTCAAGAATGCATCTCTTGTCAGAAATATGTCTCGACTATAGCTAGATGGAGCTCTAAGCAATACATATTGTGATACATATATGGCTAAATTTTCATCTGAACACTTCCATATGAAGCAAGTCTCGAGAAGTCTCGAGATCTCTGTGCTTAAACCTAAGACGCTTAGCTATAGATGGAATATATATATTGTCATATTCATTTCCACATATTTTAATATCTACAAATAATGCAAATCTCAAGAAGTGATTGATGTAACTCCAAGGTTCGTATATCTCAGCATGTTCATATGAAGCAAGTCTCGAGAATTGATCTCTGGGCTGTAATATGTTTACCTTAGTTTACCAGAGTCAACTACAGTTAGACGGAACTCTGGCCAGAGATCGAGACTGAGATCAAGATTGAACACGATAGCAGCTAGACCTCCGACAACCTCTTGTAGTAGTTGGCTTTTTTATTTGGCTAACCGAAACGGCAACAACAACAACAAACAGAAGCAAACCACAAGCAACGAGCACGCGCACTTTAATACGTGTGTGAATTTCGCATCGAGTTTTATTGAGCACTTCACGTGTATCTCTCTCTATGTGTGTGTGTGTGTGCATTTACAAGTAGGCCCCAAAAACTATGCATTGGTTTGCTCCGTCAATTGTGCGGCGTGGGCGGAGGTACGCCTGGCGGGTGGTGGGGAGCGGGAGGGGAGACGTCGGCTAGTTATCTCTACAAGTTGTAGTCGTTTGGCCGCGACTGTTTGCCCATTGTTCTAGAGCTCCGGCTGTTGCACGAAAATTAATTTCCAACGGCAAGTGCAATGGCAAAATGCAAAGTGCAGCTGTTGCAGGCAGCAAGGCAAGCAGTGGAGGCGAGTCGTAGAGCCGTTTGGGGGCGCAGCGACGCGGCGTAGCTGATTTGCCCAGCGCTGATAAAAACGAGGCGCTTCGGGGCTTGAAAAGGTCGTCGTCGACATTGTTATTGCTCTTGTTGTTGCTGTTGCTGCTGTTGCTGCTGTTGCCGTTGTTGTTGGCAGAAAAGTTTGCGCGCTGCATAGCAAAATGCACCGTTAGTCGAGCTGGCAGCTCCCCCACCCGCAACGCTAACTGCCGCTGCGTATCTATGAGATACAAACGCTGAAGCGTGTGCATATGCCGGCCGTTTGCAACAGTTGCCAACAACTTGGACTGCAGCCACGTCGCCAGCTCCGACTCCAACTCCAGCTCCAGCTCCAACTCCAACTCCGATTCCAACTCCAGCGCCGAGTCTGTTTGCCTCTGTTATTTAGTAGTTAATAATGAGCATGTTGAACCTGTCGTTGTTTGTTTTTCCAACACTGTGCAGCTCGAGCTTGCAGCCGGCGGGTATCTTCACTCATGAATAGATACATTTGTATCTTATGGATGAAGTAATGAATAGATATTGAAATTGGCAATGGATTGATTTCGTTTGCTATTTATTGGGTTGCCCCGAAGTCTTGTAGGCACTTTAATATGCGAAAGAAATGTTTGTATCTAAGAGATAACACTAAGAGATACATTTGAATCTCACAGTTACGTTCGCTCTTAATGGAACTTTTGACCTTTCACATATACATATTTTATTTAATTCATATTAACAATATCTTTATATTAGTTTTTGATATCTGAAAAGTATTATAGTTGGTGGATATATTTTTAGTGGCATTGTTTTACTCAAAAGATACTTTTGTATCTTGTAGACATCTAAAAGAGTCAATTGGAGTCACTTCTAAACTGATTTGCCTATGCTTTATATACTTTTGCAGCTTTTATCTGATGGCCCTTACGCATTGATGTGTTATCTATCAGATACTTTTCTCTTCCATAGATCGTATCGTTTTAAATAGATACTTACATATGTATCTCAAAATTGCAACTGTTCGACAGGTTTGACCCATTTAAAACATGTTCATTTCCTTTTGCTCAGATATTTTGTATCTTACAGATACTTATTATAGATCTCATATGTGTTTTCTTATGCTCAAATACTTCTTCATCTTTTTTATTTGTAAATATGCATTCAAATGCTCAGATACATTTAGATTTACATTAGATTTAATATAAGATTTATTTAGATCTAATATGTACTTTCATAAGCTTTGTATCCAATAAATATATCAATGTATGTACTCTCACCTGTTCAGATACTTCCATATCTCAAGGATTCTGATAGATTTAATATTTACTTTCATTTATTCAGATTCTTTTGAATCTCATAGATTCGTATATATCTTTAATAGATCTTTAGCACCTTTTCTGCTGATTTATCTCAGAGTCTTTAGTATCTAGCAGATATGTACATCTGAATCCTACAGATATTTGTATATCTCCAATTATAGCTATGTGCATTTAAGACTACTTGACAGCTACCAAATTCATTTAACCTTCTCATTTGTGCCTTTCCCTGGCAAACCAGCCGATTACGTGGTATTTGCCAGTCGGATCACAAACGCCAAAGGCTCAACTGTTGTTTGGGTGCGGGCTGCATGGGATTGCGTCGCTTTTGCACTTGTTGCCCCTATCGATGGCGATGCGTAGCCGCGCATAAGCAGCCCCTAAATGCGAGAGGCTCTGCGGTGCGATATCCTAATGCGTGGCCCAAGGGGAACGGAACGAAACGAAACGGGATGGCACTAGGGGACGGGGCGATGAGTGCAGAGGCCGTGCATAATGCGATATTATCGGGCGCTTCAAGGACACGGCACTTCTCACGCCGCCGCGCCGTGACTGTTGAAACGGCCCCGAATCCAATACATATGCAAATGTGCCCACAAAAAGGGGCGCACAATGAACTGCATTGAGTGCGCATTAGTTTTGTATCTGTATCTGTATCTGTAGCTGTAGCTGTTGCATGGGAATGCTGATTTGTTGGGGAGTCGGCGGCGGGGCTGGCTCACGCACTTGTTGGGCCGCCGCTCGACAGTTTCCCAGACGGCGCAGACGGAACGCGAGCTGCACGCATTAATCAATATTACAAATTGTGTAGCCAAATGAAATGACTTTGGTTTATGCTAATCTTCCAGTCGAAGCCAGTGGAGCAACAACGCACGCTAAATGCCGCAAATGCCAATAAATCACATGCGAAGGACAACCAGAGCAGCGAGCGAGCTGCGAGTGAGCACGAGTGAGCCTGAGCCGTGAGCGAACATCGAAGACAAGTCTGTGCAAGTCTGTGCAACTGTGTGGCCGGGTCCGACTTTTATTTGGAGTTACGGTTTTGGGTTTTTGGGTTTTGCGTTTTACGTTTTACGTTTTGCCTGCGACTTTGCCACTTCACTTGTCAGCGGCATCATTAATAATCCTTTGCTTAGCCATAGCATACTTTGCAGAGCCAGCCAACAGCAGCAGCAGCGGCAGCGGCAGCAAAAGAAATAAGGTAAATGATGCAAATAAACAAATGTCATATGCGTTTGCCCAACACACACACACATATATATACATATATATGTATATGCATGTAAACCCTTTGCTGTCAACCTCAAAAATGTCATTAGGCAACGCCTGAGCAGACGTGCTCTCCTTTTCAGCTAGCTGTTCCGGTTTGGCTCTCTGCTGCTGCCGCTGCCGCTGCCGCTGCTGCTGTCTGTCACACATATGCTCGATTGTTGTAATTCGATTCAAGGAAACGAAATGAAAAGCGTTGCGCACATTCCTTGATTCGGAATTAATGCAAATTAATGATGCACAACTGGCTAAGCGAGGCCTGGCTGCAGATACAACTCGTCCTCGTCCTCTGCCCCTCGCTCTCTGCTTTCTTTTCTTGAAACAACTGGCAAATAGTTTTTTAATGTTTTCCCTATATTTTCTTTTACTTTTTTTTTTTTTTTTGCTTTTGCCGTTCTAGCACAGCTCACATAATCCAGCTCAGCTCTCGAATCGGGCATCGGGCATCGGGCATGGCGCAGGCTCTTTCTCGACTCGAACTTACATAATCCCCAGTCAGCGTGCAATTGAATGGCCAATAAAACCAAACGAGAAATTTGTTTGTTATAAAAGATGCCAGCAATTTGGCTCGTTAGCGGCTTGACCAAGTCAACAGAAATATGCATAAATACAAATACGAAATATGATTGCGATTATTAAAAAAAACACAAGAAACAGCAACAACAAAGATTATTATTATTATTATTATTATTATGTATTGTATTTAGGCAACTTGTTGCCGACGTGTTTTTGCTTTTCGTGCAGTGTATCAAAGTCTGGCGGCTCTGCCAGGTGGCATGGCCATATAACAAAACGTGGCTCGAACGATTTCAAGAAAACCCCATTAACCTCAATTAGTGACTTGCGTATGAACAATGCGACTCTCACACTCTGACAAACTGCCAACTGAACAAACTGCTAATTAAAATAATGTCAATAAAATTGTGGTCCATTATACACTAACCAAAATTGCAGTTGAATAGCTAAATATATACATATATATAGGTATGGGTATGTGTGTGTGTGTATATATATTATACCAACGACGAGCGATTGCCAAACGTGTAATTTAATAGAGCTGCGAGTGGGGCCAAAAAGTTGAGATAGTCGTAATAAGTACGACAAACACAAATAACAACAACAACAACAGCAAAATCATCATAAAAAGCGACAGAAAAAAAATCACAGGCCAGCTATAAACGCCGAATACAAAACTCTCAAAAATACAACAACAACAACAACAACTCTAAGTACAAAGCAATCATAAACGAAAAATGCAAAATGAAAACAATAAGTTCGAGCCGTGGGGGCGGTGGCAGAGGGCGTGGCCGCATGCATGAGCTTGTATTCGTGACGAGTATCTGGCCATAGTCGAACAATCGAATTCAATGCAAGCCAAAAGTTCCCACACAACAACAACAACAGCAACAGCAACAAGAGTCACACACACACACACACACACACACACGCATTTCGTAACAGCTTGCAATTTTTCGCCAGGTAGCTAATTATTAGTTAACTTGTATCTTTAAGATACGCGCAGCGCATTGCTTAATAGACCAGAACACAAAGAATGCCAACAGCAGCAGCAGCAGCAGCAGCAGCAGGAGAAGAGGGAGGGAGGGGAGCGAGAGGGAGGAGGGAGGAGGGAGGCGCTGTCATCTGTCCATTGTCATAACACGTAGCTGAATTGCGGTTTTGTATCTCATGGATGCGCATGCGAGCGCTGGGCCAGGCCAGGCCAATAGCACAATTCATTGGCTTTCCCAGCGTCGCGTCGAGGGCCCAAGCTGATGCGTGATTTTCACATGTATCTATTAGATACGTTTGTATCTTTTGCCATGCAGCAACGTGTCAATGCGTAGCAAACGACACAGTTTACAGTTTTTGTTGTTTTCTGATTTTGTTGCTCAGTTTTACTCTGTGTTTTTTGTTTTTGTTTTTGTGCCTTTCAAACGAAACACGCCCCCCCTTAGGCAGCCAGGCACTGCCCCAGAAATTATAGTTCAGCCATAATAATTTCCAACTGCGCCTCGCCATTTACTTAGAAAGCTGTGGGAACTGCTCAACATCAGACCCATCTATCTATCTATCTATCTACCTATCTATATATGAAAAGAAGCAGCTAACCTAAACGACAAACGACAAACGACAGCAACAAATACGAACGGAAAACGCTTGAAGGAAAAAGCTAACAGCTTGACTACAGCGGCTACGGCGAGGGAGGTTTTCAATAGATCGCCATTTCGCATCATTTGCATATGACAAGAGCACAAATCAGAAATCCGAGGCCAAGGCGAGCAACGAATTGCAAATACCCTGTAAAAGATGCGAATGTGGAGGGAGATATGGTGAGGAAATGTATAGAGAAGCAGGCAGTTTGAGGGAGAGAGAGGGAGAGAGAAAGAAGAAGAGGGAGAAGGAGAGAGATTGAGGAAAATAGAGAAGACAAACAGAGAGAGACAGAGAGAGAGAGAGAGAGAGAGAAGTAGACAAGAGGGAAAAATGAGGAAGATACCAAGAGATAGACAGAAGATATAGTGATAGAGATTCTGAAAGAGAGAAAGAGAAGCATAGAAATAGAGAAAGGAGGAGAGAGAGGAGATGGATAAAGAAATAAAGATGAAGACAGAGAAAAGGAAAAAAGAGGAAGATAAAGAGAGAGAAGAGAAAGATAAAGAAACAGAGATGCAAATGGAGAATTGGAGAGCAGAACAGAGAGAAAGGAAATTAGAGAGAAAAAGTTAGACAAAGAAAGAAAAGAGAAGAAATGAAAGTGAAAGACAGAGAAGAAGGCGAGAAAAAAACAGAAAGGAAAGACAGGCTACAGAGATGAACAGAGTGAGAGAGAAAGAGAGAGAGAGAAATAGACAGAGTGAGTAATAGAAAGAGAGAGAGAGAGACAAAGTGAAGGGCAGTTAGATAGAATCTGGTTTCAAAGAGAGAAATGGAGAGACAGGCCAATATTGATATAGAGAAGGGAATATAGATAGAGAGAGACTGTTGGGAATACGTTCATACTTGAGAGTAAAGAATTCACATTCACCTTCACCGTCGCCCTGGTGCATGCCACCCGGTCTGCCTGCCGGGTACAGGGTATGCGCTGCACTGGCTGGGGTGGCACATAATTATAAAAGGTCAGCACTAGCTAGGCAAAAGCAGACATTTGGCATTTGTGGTCCCGCAGGACACACGGGGCGCAGTCAACGCAACGTAATTGCACTTCAAAATGGGCATCATCCATAATGCGAAAAGTATCTATAGCCGGTAAATGTATCTCTAAAGCTGTTGCCGTTGTTGTTGTTGTCGTTGTTGTTGTTGCTGCTGTTGCTGTTATTGGTAATTGTATCGCTTTTGCCTGTCGCTGTGGCATATGCAACGGCCATAAATCTGAATGCCTGCACCCCGTCAAGCCCGCACCACACTCCCTCTCTCTCTCGCACTCTCCTGCATCGAGATTCGACACTCGAGCTGATGATGAGCTATGAGTTTTCTATGCAAATCGCTGAGCTGTTGTTGTTGTTGTTGTTGCTGTTGTTGTTATTTGTTGTTCTCCGGCTTTTAATTGAAATGCAAATGCGAAATGCGAAATGCGCATTGAGCGCTATGCAATGCAACGACATGTCCAAGGCATATTCCATCCATCCATCCGTCCGGCCGTCCATTGTCCAATGGATCACGCGCTTGTTTCTTCTTACAATTCCAAAACACGATCGAAACGAATGCCCGCGCCGTAACTCAAAACCGAAACCGAATCTAAGAGCCAAAAGCAAAAGCTGACGTCTGTGACGAGCAGCAGCCATTAGCAATTGCCGCAGATCTGTGCAGTATCAAAAGTATCTGAGTATCCGTAGCTGTGGCTGTGGCCGCCTTTTCTATTGTGGGCCGCGGCTTGGGGCTATCCAATAACCCAATGCCAGCCGAGGCACAAATAAATAGAAAAAACAAAACAAATACAATTAAATATATATACATATATGTGCATATATAGATGCATTCACAGGTATCGGGTAGATGCTCTCCACAGAGAGTAATTAGAACCGAATTGCAACTGAAATGCATCCACTGAATTCCAATTAAATTGCCACAAGTCCGGCGCTTACCCAGCCGTTAAAGGATTTTTTTCATTTTCATTATTCACATTTTTATTATTTTTTTTTATATTTTACATGTGCGAAATCTGAGCGAATCATAGCAAAAATTATATAGAATTTTTACTCGAATTGAATAACGTATTTAGGCGAATTTTGATTTCCATATTTCTCTGTGATATCTGTTGAATGTGGCTCGAATGGAGATAGCTCATCTTATAGATTCTTCTACGAATAATATTATAATTATTGTGTTCATTATTATTTTCATTATAATAATTATTGCCATTTTCATTGTCATCATTGCTTATTGTATTAGTATTAGACTTAGCATTGGCATTAGCATCAACATTATCATTAGCATTAGCAATAATATTAACATTAGCATTAGCATTAGCATTGAAATTAATATTAGCATTAGTATTATAATTAGTAGTGACATTAGCATTAACATTAACATTAGCATAAGCATAGGTATTAGCATTAGCATTAGCATTAGAATCAGCATTAGCATTAGCAATGTTATTAACATTAGTATTAGCATTGGCATTAGCATTATAATTAGTTATGACATTAGCATTAGCATTTGCAATGACATTGGCATTATCATTAGCATTAGCAGAGACATTAGTATTAGCATAAGCATAGGTATTAGCATTAGCATTAGCCTTAGCATTAGCATCAGCATTATCATAAGTCTTGTCACATTCAATATAAATATAATGATCATTATCCTTAGCATTAATAATAAGAGGAAAATTAATACTTCTATGTCTCATTTTTAAGTCTCATTAGCCTTTTCACTAGTTTCAGACAATTTATGATGATATTAAGTTAGCATTCTCATTTTCATGAACATTGACATTATTTCCATCAATCCTTAGTCTATCATAGTCATATATTAAAATCCATCAGCCTGACTAATTTATTACCTATGATATTGACTAAGTCAATGCTATCTACTGAGTTCACTGATATTATAAGGATCGATTGGATCAAAAGCTTAATGATCGAGCGATGTCTTTGCGACGTTGCCAAGTTTCACATTAATAATCGAAACTCGGGCGACAGCTGCTAAATGAAATGTTTATACACACATATACACCTATATATGTATGTATGTATATGCAACACTTATACATGTATATATACATATATCCTCATGTGCTAGCTACACCCCTTCTTGGCCCGAGCTTGATTATAATAATTTACGCAAAGGAAATTCCTTTGGCAGCATTGGAAACCTGGGCAGAGCTAAGAACAGTTCGCTCGCTGGGAAGTGGGACGGCCGGCACCCAGTGCTCCGGCTGGCTTCCTTTCGCATCGATCCTGGTGCAATATGCAAATGAGCACGAGCCGAGTGCCAGCCGGCACTAAGGCATTGAGGCAGGCAGCCAGGCAGCCAGGCAACAGGACAACGGCAACCCCTCTCCAAGACCCTGTAATGAGCAAAGGTGTTTAATTGTCCGACGGCTATTGAGCAGCTCCTCGAGTTCGAGTTTGAGTTCGCGTTCGAATTCGCCTGCGAGTTTCGTTTCAGTTGCAGCTTTGCCTCGAGGGCTGCGAGCAGCTGCACAGCACCAGTTAGTGGGCAGGACAATCATAATGAGAATTACAAAGACGAAATTATTTCGAGACTGATGCATGACAAGCTAAGAACCATCTGATAAACTCCGTTTACATTCAGAGCTGTAATGAGAAAATGGGAACATCTCTTTGAGGACAATGAACTTGACTATCATAAGGTTAATCCCTAGTTCCAAGTCTTCCTAAAGTGAATATTGGCAAGGAAATTATTTATTTACTTGAATTGAACTTAAGTTTAATTTTAGGAACCCGAAGCGGTATATGGTCTATTCAATTGTTTTCAAAATGTTAAGGAGAAGTCAAAAATATCATTTTGATTACATTTTACTTGTTCTACTTGCGCATACTTCTTCAATAGTAACTTCAGTTTAACAATAGATAGATGGATAGATAGATAGAAAGATAGAAAGATAGATAGATAGATAGATAGATAGATAGATAGATAGATAGATAGATAGATAGA
>NW_022046676.1:0-21367 GCF_001654015.2 Drosophila navojoa
GTGCTCTGCTGTGGCACACTGCACTCAGCCGAACGCTCTGTGGGCGTATTCGAGTGCGTCTTTGGACTACTACGCGATCCGAACGAAGGCAACAACTGGAAACCCAAGAAATTCAAGTGTTTGCTGCGCAGCGAATTAAGTCCGCCTCGACTACACACCTTGGAAGAAAGCAAGACGCTACAACTAGCATTAACACTGCCCACACCAACTGACGCACTTGACTAAGTGGCTTAACAGGAGCTACAGGACTATGAAGAACCTAGAATTAAGGCTGACTGATTGATATTTATTTGATTAGAATGCAAATTTGTTTCACATCTTTACTTGCAATTTGGAAGACAACAACAATGTTCGGTTGATGTCAGGGCGCCTTGACGTTTCACTGGAATTTGTCTCACATCTGGATACACAGGAAATTTTGACAGCAACAACAATTATCAGTTGCCCATGGATAGTCTTGATGCAATACTTGAATAACACTAGTTTCTTGACATTTTCAACAAAACTTTTACATTACTATAATAACAATTATTTTCACAGTTTCTTCGTCATTTTTTCAGATTTCTGTCTTTTCTTTGATTTAATTATAATAACATTATTCACTTCCGATTTTGGATATTCCACTTTAACAATTTTCTCGTCATTTTCCACGACTCTCTTTGATTAACACATTACACAATTATAATAACAGCATTGTTCTCTTCTCGTTTTTCACAAAAAATTTTGATTTTCTGGATATTTTACAATAATTCTTTCGTCGGTTTCCCCGATTTGTTGTCTTTTGCACAATTATAATAACAAAACTATTCTCTGCTCATTTTCCACGATATTCTTTGATTTTCCGGACATTTTACAACAAATTTCTTTTACATTATTTGAACAAAAACGATTTACTTGTAATTTTTCACGAATTTCACATATAAACGAAATGTTTTAAATTTTTTACAATTTTGAATTTCCTTTTACGATTTCACCAAAATTTGTACATTTACGAAAAAAATAAATTTTTGTTTTATAAATTTTGTATTTTTTTTAGATGTTATCAACCAGGTCGGTCGATGTGAACTGACGATATTCATTTACTCGCCAGCCTACCTCAAAACGTGTAGACAATTAAGTCAAGGCCTACTGGGATTCGGTAATTATTAAGTATTTATATTTCGCCTACTTAAATTCAGGAGAAGTCGTTGTGATGTCATTGTTAATGCATAACATGAATATTTAGAATATTATTTGAAAAAGGCTATAATATTTGAGGGCATTATATTTAGGTATATTATTTCTGAGCGTTGCTAGGAGTAAAATATGTTTTCCGAAGGTCCAATTCTGAAACACAAGACTTTACGCCATATTTTTGAGAAGACCTTCTGAAAGACAGACCCAAGGGATTAAAGAGCTGACAATACAAGTCTAGGAAATGTTCAAGAGAGGTGATGTACAGCTTAAAAATAAGAAAGACGGATTACAAGAGGATGATAGGACAGTCGATAAAAACTATAATGAAAAAAACGATAACGATAAAACGACAACGATAAAACCGATAACGATATATACGATAACGATAAAAAATGGGCAGTGAACTTCCAGTTTGGATAGCTGCATATATTCTTCTTTTGACCTAGCTTCTGTGGCTTCATATTAAATATTTTTTTGTAAGGTCCCATCAAATTTTGTGGTTTCTTACTAATTCCTCTACATATGCAATTATCGATGAGTAATTGCATATCTTAGCCCGCAGCATAACTATCGAAAAGAAAACATATCGATAACATTTGAATATTTAAACTCCAAATCGTTGGAGTTAAGTGAAAATGGGATTACGACAAGTTCGACTTAGTTACGATTTGCATAAATTACTTCTGCTGCGTCCGAATTCGTCTGCCTCTGCCTGCTTCTCGCTGTGGCAAGTCCTTTGGACTTCGGCACGTTTCTGCTTTGATTCTTTTTGCTGATTATCGCCAATCCACAGACGCAACCCTTGGCCACTTTGTCTAACTCTTGCCCATTCCCTTTTGGCCAGCCATTGTTGTTGTTGTTGTCGTCCTGGCTGCCCAGGGCTGGCTGGGGGTTGCCGATGGGGTGGGTGGGTGAAAGGGAATTTCGTGTCTGTGCGCTGTCTCGTCGCCTGTCGATTCGCATTGCGTTTGAGCTGGGTCGCCTTCGTCTTCATGTCCAACTTTCGTTTGGGGCTTTTCATTTCGTTTGCTCCGGAAGCCGCTAAACGCTGCTTTCCCTCTCTATGCCATTCTCCCTCTCGCTTCCACTCTCTTTGTGTGCTCAACTTTTACCTGGATGCGTGTGATTTATGCGTTGCCTGATGTGATTCGAATTGATTTTGCTCTGCTCATGAGTTGGAAAAATCACAGACAGATTTAGTGCATAGTTATTGCCACGCCCCGGCCGCCCACACAACTAATTGGCAACTTCATTTATTTTAGTTTCGATTTCATTTTCAGTTTTCCCTTTTCGTGTTGCCCCGTCTCAGTTTTCCTGCTCTATTTTGTGGCTTTCGCTTTTCCTTGGCGCCCGCAATAAAACTTTAAACTCAAGTTGAGAGCCGCAAATGCTCGTAATAGCCGCAAAGTATGCAATAACAAAAACCCACCGAACAGCAAAAAACAACAAGAACAAGAACAACAACTCTGTGGGCCATAAACTTGCGCACAAAGTAAACGTCGCCTGGCAACTCTGGCTGCCCCGCCTCCCCCATCCTCTTCAGCATCTTGACCAGACAAAGTTTTTACTCTGCAAGGAAGTTGTATAAAACTTACAGGGTATGCAACAAGCTGTGAACACGAAGGAGAAGGTTCTATAAGTAGAAGTCGCTGGATTTGCATATAATATCTACAGATTCTTGAAGCTGGGGCTATATGAGGACAAGTGGTATTAAGGAAGAAAAGAAGAACTCTCTCCAAAGTTTGCCTTGAATTCTTTTGTTTGCAGATAAACAGAGAGTAATTATTGGTTATAGATATAGAGAAATTGAATAGAGTTGAGATCCTTCCTGATCTTGCTTTAAAACTAGATGAGGACAGTATGTTTGGGCGTGTTTTGCGCGCTATGATATCTGGAATATTAAACACGAGCTCTATCAAAGTGGAAGGCTTCTTAGCGTAAGATAAGACTTTACTCTCTTGACTCTTGAGTTATGCCTAGTTCCAGGTTTTTTTTACATAGCTGAACATTTGCTGATATACCCTCTAGAAAGAGGATTACTCCTGCTTGGGCGCTCATTAAAGGTATTTCTCGCAGGCGCTACTTACGATATTGAAAGCGATTGCTTACAGGGTATCTCTTAGTCTCATACTCAACTACTTTGAGATTTGAATGTCGTTTCTTTCTGGTTAAGCTTAAATCTCAATTCCAGCTACAAGCTCATCTTGGTGCGCGACGACAGTTTTTTCGTTGCCTTGCTGAAACTTGTAGCATACGTTGTGCCACGCCCTCTACCCCAGCCCCGTCTGCGATGCCCCCCGCCACCGTGAAAAGGAGAACTAAGGAAAGTAAGTTTTTGTACAAAGGAAAAAAAGAAATCATAGGTCGCAGACGAAAGTAAAAACGGCGTTTCGACAGTCCGCAGTCAAAACTTTTTTGATTATCTTAATTGCGATTACGGGACACCAACCTGACCGCCCACCGTCTTAAGCTCCCCAAGCGCCACATGCGTATGTTACCCCAACGAACAGGCGAGCAGTCAAACAGACAGACAGACAGACAGCCAGACAGTCGTAGAGTTAGATAAATAGATGGAGTAGCTGGGATTGATAGCAAAGATAGAGCTGCGGCAGCTGGTTGGGGGCATTGACTTGGAAACCCCCCACCGTCAAGCATAGACGAAATTAGGCAGACTACTCTGGACATCTCCCTCCGCCGACCAAGTCGAAATTAACAAGATTGACCCCCTTCCATCCTTTCGAGCGAAAAGAAAGCAAAGCCGAGCGAGCGAAGCAATGAAAGAAATTGGGCTATCAAAAAGCTGCACAAGAGTTTGACCAACTTCTGCGTTGGGGCTGGTTGCAGCCCTCGCGAAATACCCTGTAAAATGTAGACGAGTGTGGGGTGTGTTGTGTAGTCGAGCGAGTATGAAGACTTTTAGGGATGGTATGAGTGTTCGATGTACTCTGGGAATAAAAGAAAACTTTGCCAAGCTCAATGTTGTATACCCTGTATAGGCTAACTGACTAAATGCCCTGTGAATATCATTAGCAATCAATAGGAGATTCATAGTAGCTCTACCATTACAGCACTACGCCTATTTCGATTTCCCCGTACAGGGTAACCTTAAGTCGATCAGCTCTATGCTGCTTCACACAAATATTCTTCGACTTATGGACTCGGCTGTGCATTTGTTTGTCGGCTTCCGTTGGGCCGCTGGTGTCTGGGGGCCAGAAGTTTGCCCAAAACTTTTGTTGTCTTCGATTGACGAACAGAGTCCCCCCCTGCCCCACACGACTAACTTTTATGCCAACACCCCTCGTGCAGCGGGCAATACAATTGGAAAATAATCATAGTTTGGCGAAAGACTCTGATTATGTTGGGGACTGCGAACAGCCGCCTGGGGGGCAACCGCTGCAGCTAATCTAGTTACAATGTGCGAAAAGAAATATCCTATAAAAATATATATACATATACATAGATGAGCTCCACTACAGTCCTCTTTAATTGCGGCCCATAAAACATATAATGGGCCTTTATTGATTTTCCAGCTGAGCTCGACTAACGGCTCAGCTATAAAAATCTGCCTCTTTATTGATTGCTGAGATTCGAGTGTAATTCATTTTGATAACTCGCATTAAATTCATAGAAACTCTTATATTGTTTTAATGTTCGCCCGCCAGAGTTGGGCGGGAGGCAAAAGAAAATCCATCGTTGAGCGCTTTTTAAAGACGTTGCTCTCTTCTGATAAGGGAAGCTTTAATGCAGCTTCTGCTTATCAAATTTAGATTGTGCTACTACAAATTAACTACTAAGCGATAACTACATATATCTTAACACAGAGATCTGGAATGGTTTAACTGGTTTAGCTACAATCCTAACTTCAGCTGGAATAGAGCTACACTCTATAGGTTCTCTGGGCAGCTTATAGAGTCCAGATGGGCAACAAGTTAAGCAGAGACTGACTGTCAACAGATTCAGATTCATAACCTTATACCTGAAGACTCGCTTGAGGCTTGCTCAGATCTACCTATAGTAAAAACTCAAAGAGAAAGTTCAGTTAATCTGAAAATCTTTTGCTAACGATATGCAACAACATCCCAAGGCTTGGGCCCCCAAGGGACTCGGCGCACATCATAATCGATTAATTAGTTGTCAGAGCTATCGATGACATTTGCAGCGTTGCCACCCGACAACGATATTAAGTGCATTCGCGAGTCGCTGCTCATTTGCCATTTCCCCTTTTGCTTTTTACTTGTTCCTCTTTGCTTTCTGCTCTCTGCTTTTTGCTTTTGGTAGCTCTGATGATGCGAGTACTTTTTGTCATTATCTGTCCTAACGACAGGGTAAACCACTTTGCCTCACTGCAAAATGGCTTGCTGCCAGGGCGGGGTTGGGGTTGGGGTTGAGGTTATGGGTAAATGGTGATGGGGGGTGGGCGATGGGGAGTTTCTCTTACTTTTATGCAAATAATGGGGACAATGTGTCATTGCCGCCGCTGACAACTTTGATGAAGCGCCGCGACTGACAGAACCGATGCGGATGATTCTCTAGGTTTGCGTGTGGGTGATGGATCCGGCCCGGCCAGGCCAAGCTCAGAGGCGGCTCCCTGACATAAAATGTGTAAAATATTGGCTGTCTGCCGAAAAGCGAGTGGATGGAGTTCAACGAAACCTGGGAATTCAATTTATATGCAAATGCTATGCAGGCGACAAGACAAATATCAAATGGTAGACCGCAACCCCAGCACCGCCTGGGCACCGCCCACAGTGCTCTACACACATCTAAGTATTTTCATAAAATTTATTAAAAAAATATAGAAAATGTATGTAATTATGCAACATGTGAGACTATATACAGTTCCGTCTCCCTCTCTCTTTCTGTCTCTATGTAAAGTAACGTATGCCCTCTTCGTCGTCGTCGCGCACGTCGTACGCTGTGGGCACATAGCCGTAGGACTTTACCTCCTCCTTACAGTTGCAGGGCTTTTTGGGCTTCTTAACCACCACCACCTCCTCCTCCGGCTCCTCCTCTTCGGCCTCCTCCTCCTCCTCCTCGGGATACTTCGCCTCGGGCTCGGGCCTATAGCTGGGCTTGGTCGTGTACTCGTAGTACTGATGGTCGCACTCTGTGGTGGGGCGCGGCAGCTTCTTGGGCTTCTTGTGGGCCTTCTTCTCGATCTTCTCCTCCAGTTTCTCGACGATCTTCTCCTTCTTGGCCAGCTCCTTCTCCTTGAGGGCCTCGAAGAGGTCCAGCTGCTTGAGTTTCTTATCCTCGAACCACTCCTTGATCTTCTCCCACTCGTCCGCCTTCTTCTCCTCCTTGGCGCCGAACAGATTGAGGAAATCGAGTTTTTTCAGCGCCTCCTTTTGCTGCTTATCATCCAGCTTCTCGCTCAGCTCCTCCAGCTTGGGCAGCTTCAAGAGCCAGGCGTGCGACAGCTGCAGAGCTGCTGAAACGGAAGAGATCCACTGAAACACCCAGTGAGAAGCGCCTGAATTATCTACCTACCCATGCCAGCGATCAAGAGCACCGCCAGGTGTTGCCTCAGTGTGTTGGCCATGTTGTTGCTTGGATCAAATTGCTAGCGCTTACTCGACAGCCAGCTGCTTTTAAGGCCAGCCCCAAACACGAGCAACTGCAGCAAAGCTGCGGCCAAGCACGTGCTGCACTGCCGCTGATAAGCACGTGTGCATTCATCTCGCTTAGGCGTCCAATCACTGCGCCATGCGGCACCGCACTCGGCTCGTTGATAGCTTAAGCTCAGCTGCTCACTCCTGCCACGCCTACTTGGCTGTCAGGTTTGATTAGAGTGCGGCATCAAAATGTATTTGCCTTGTATCTAGCAATAATTTTTGTGGCGAGCTAAAGTTTTAATGAAGCTGCAGGAAGGGAAGGGGAAGGGGAGAAGGTGAAGGGGAAGGTCTAGAGCTAGGGATAAACTTTAATTGAATGCGTTAGCTGACCTCGCCTAAAGCGAGGGGTGGGGGTTAACTGCAGCTCGCTAATTGACTTGGCTTGGCAGCGGCTAGGGGTGAAGGGTGACCGAGTCCGAGTCCGAGTCCGAGTGAGGGGCGGGGAGCTCAACTAGTGGGCGATGTGTTGATGTGTTAAAAGTGGAAGTTAAATTGTATTTGTTTAGTGCGCGCGCCGGGCAATTGGAGGCGTGGCAAACGTGCGCCGGCTGCTGCCCGACTGCAACTCCAACTTCAAGCAAATAGATGTGAACGTGTGTGTGTGTGTGTGTGTGTGTGTGTGCTGGTCGGCATATAGTGCATATATACATATGCATGCACACATGTTTGTTGTTGGCTTGTTTAGCATGGCTATTTGTGCTGAGCAAACAATTTGCTAAATTAATTGCACACCAAATGCTCTCTCTGTGTGTATGTGTGTGTGTGTGTGTGTATACAAGATCTTGCTATTTCTGTCTAAATATAACACTGCATATTGAATGTGCATGGCAAATACTGCGAATTGAGCATTTTTTGATAGAACCATGAACTCTTTCCGAGCCATCAAAAGCAAAAGAGTTTTTGGCAAACATATATATATTTATGTATACACATTTTTGTAGATTCTTTATATATGTATGTATGTATATACCCATATATGTATGTATATACCCCTATATGTATTGAAGCCATTCAGCAAATAATAGTTATACGAATGTATTCAATAAATAAAGCTCAAAATCGTTTTCTTCAATTTATGCTTGAAGCACATTGAAAGCAGAGATATTGAAAGCTCAATTGAAATGAGTTTAAGATGCATCAGAGGGTGTAGTAAGCTATATATATATATAGTTTATATTCTCGATACAGAGTTAAAACTCTACAACATGTTCAATATAGCCGTAAATCTTTTAGCAAATAATAGGTATACAAATCTATTCAATAAATACTCAATTCAAGAACTCAAAATCTTTTTCTTCAATTTATGCTTGAAGCACATTGAAAGCAATTGAAATGAGCTGCATCTTAAAGGTTGAGGGCGTAGTCAACTACATACATATATGGTATATATTCTCGATACATACTTAACACTCTACAATATGTTCCATATATCCGTAAATCTATCCATCTGCCTGTTTGTCCATCAGCAGTTAATAGTAGTACGAATCTATTCAATAACTTTTCTTCAATTTATGCTTGAAGCGCATTGAAAGTAAAGAGATTGACAGTTTAACTGAGATGAGTTTAAGATGCGTAAGAGGGTGTAGTAAGCTATATATATAGTATATATTCTCAATACATAGTTAACACTCTACAACATGTTCAATATAGCCGTAAGTCTGCCTGTTCGTCAATTCATCTGACTCTATGTCCGTCCGCCCATTTATCTATCCGTCTGACTATCTATAGTCTGATCATCTGCTCGTGCGTCTGTCCCATCCTTACGTCTAATCTGGTAGGCAGATAACGTTATACTTCCAGTAAACATAGTTCAAGCAACTCTATACTAGCTGCATACAGCGTATCTAGCAGTCGTCTACGCCCCGTAGCTGTTCGCAGCTTGTCAATGAGCTGTTTTGGCTTTTTTGCTGTGCGGCATTTTAGCAATTTTCGCTGATTATACGAAAGAATTTACACAGCCAAACATGAGATAGGTGTATATATATATATATATGTATATCATGTACATAAGTCGTTCAATATGAGGCTTTATTATATCATAAATTTCAAGTCTAGCTTAGTGATTCATAAATCGATTCGGGTTCAGCTCAATGCATTCATTGATCGATGCGCTGGTTCTCGATGTTGCCCAGGCGCAGCGGCAACTCTGGCAGGGGCTCCACCAAGATGGGATCTTCAGCAGCGTTGCCATCATCATCATCATCATCATTGTTGTTGTTGTTGTCATCACCATCGTCGGCTGCAGTCGTTGTTGCTGGCGTTGTTGTCGATGTTGTTGTTGTTGTTGTTGTTGTGCTGCGCCTGCGCAACTTGCGGCCTTTGCGTCCTGGCTTTCTGCCCACACGGCCCAGTCGCTGCTTCTTGAGCCTGCGCATCTGCCTGGCTATATCCAGGCTGGACAGCTGACCGTAAACCGTTGGATACGGTGCGATAGGGTAGGGCTCCAGGGTTGTTGCTGCTGTGACCTCGCCAACAGCTGCTGCTGTTGTTGTCGTTATCGTGGTTGTTGTAGGTGCAGCAGTTGTAGTTGTTGTTGTTGTTGTTGTTGTGGCATTGGCAGCAACTGTTGTTGGCGCTGTGCTAGATGTTGTCGTTGCTGGTGTTGTTGTTGTCTCAGCAGCAAGTGTTGTTGTTGACGATGTTGCTTCTGTTGTTGTCGATGTTGCTGTCGTGCTAGATGTTGTCGTTGCTGGTGTTGTTGTTGTCTCAGCAGCAAGTGTTGTTGTTGTTGTCGATGTTGTCGTTGTTGCCTCTGTTGTTGTCGTGCTTGAGCTATTTGTTGCTGGTGTTGTGGTTGTGTCAGCAGCAACTGTTGTTGTTGTCGTTGTTGCCTCTGTTGTTGTTGATGTTGCTGTTGCTGTCGTGCTTGAGCTATCTGTTGCTGGTGTTGTGCTAGATGTGGTTGCTTCTGTTGTTGTTGTTGTGTCAGCAGCAACTGTTGTTGTTGTCGATGTTGTCGTTGTTGCCTCTGTTGTTGAGGTGCCTGTTGCTGGTGTTGTGCTAGATGTTGCTGCTTCTGTTGTTGTTGTTGTCTCAGCAGCAGCTGTTGTTGTTGTGGAGGTTGCTTCTGTTGTTGTGCTGTCTGTTGCTGCTATAGTTGAGCTGCTTGCATCAGGTGTTGCTGTCGTGCTGCTTGTTGTAGTCGTATCAGTTGCTGTTGTTGTCGTGTCCGTTGCTGCTGTTGTTGAGCTTATTGCTGGTGTAGTTGTTGTTGTTGTTGTTGATGTTGCTACCTCAGTTGTAGTTGTTATTGCTGCTGCTGTTGTCGTTGTCGTCGTATCCGTCGCTGCTGTTGTGCTCTCCGCCGGCTCGTCGCCCGTCGCAGCTGCAATAATCTCACTTATATTGATTGTTATCGTTTCATTGAGCCGCGTCTCGTTCAGCGTCTGCAACGTGTTGTTCGAGCTGACAATTGTTGCCACGAACGTCGAGTTCTGTGCCGCACACAGCTGACAGCAGCTGCCTGAAAATGCAAATGCCAAATGCAAAAGAGTTTGTTAGTTTTTCCCTTTCCCTTTCTGTTTCCCTTCCCCTTGCTCGCTGGCAAATCAATTAGCAGCTCGGCTCGACTAGCTGCGGCCGCAGATGAAGCCACACACATCCGTATGGCGCACTAATTACCTAATATTGTTGTCACAACGAGCGCAATTAAATGCCGACGTGATATCACAATTGGCAGCAACATTGTGTAATTTAATGCTGGAGTTGCTCTTGCTCTTGCTGTTGCTGTTGGTGTTGGTGTTGCTGGTGCCGCTGGCATTCTATTGTCTGTTGTCGGTCCTTAATTAGCCTCGGAGAGCTTTGATGTTGTCGCTGTTGCTCTATAAATTTGGCTAATTGAACTGATTTGCCAAGTGCCCATCAGATGCATTTTTATATTGATGGCAACGCACACGTCGCACGGAAACGTGTGGCCGCTACGTGAGCTTCTTTATTTACTTATCATGTCTACCAGATAATAATCACACACACACACACACACTCATGCATCAGCAGCAGCAGCATCAGCAGCAACAATTGCTGTCGTCTTTTGCCGATGATTTCTTTGATTCCGGAAACAACACAACAGCAACCACGTGTTGAGCCAGCACCCAGAGCTGACCAGCGGAAGTCAAGCCGACCAATTGCATTCAATTTGCTTTCAGCTCTGCATCTGCTTCTTCTTCACCTTTGAGTACTCGCCCACAATCTAAAAAGTGAGCATATTAGATTGACTGCCAAGCAGCAAGACCTTTGTGAGCATGAAGATTGGGTCAAGTCAGAATAGAGATGTATATTCAATCATATAGATCCAAGAGTCTTATACATGAGTTAAGATCTCTCCTCTTCTACGCAACGAGAACTGAAGGCCATCCCGATGATTGGATTGCTCCTTGGAAGAAGTGTATTCCCTCGAAAGGGGTCTATTTTGAAGGGGATATAATAAATTTAGATGATTGATAAGTTCTTTGAGTTTTATTTCAAATTTCCGGGTTCTACTATGACAGAATTTATGTCCCATCACGATGTGTCATTGGCTAATATGCGAGCTTCTCTACAGCTAGATCTATGATACATTACCAATCTCTAGTATTGTAATTTGCCTATGGGCGAGTATGGCTCAGTCATTTGACCCGTTTCGTTTCTGTTCACTGGGTCAGTTGTGGGCCCAGCTGTTGGCCAACGGGCACGTAAACTTGGCCAACAGCTGGCAGCTGGCTGCAATCATTAGAAAATGGCACACACAGACGTTAGCTACAGCTCAGCTGCATCTGAACTGCATTACCATAATCTCTCTCTCTCTGATTCCTTTAATCGCAAGCGCAGCAAGTTTTCCGAGCTCTTTAGGTTTGTTCGCTTTCGAGTCGAGCGCGGATTGCGCTTCCCATGCATTACAATGATTTTTTGCCGACGCTTCTCGTATGATTGTTAAATAAACAAATATGTATGTGATAAGCCGCGCTGCAGTAGGCGACCCTCAAATACCCTGTTAAGTAGCATTCCATTGCAAGAGGATTAGTTTTCTGAGTGCTGAGAATAATTACAAAATGTTTTTTTAATTTTCTTTCTTCTCACTTTCTATATTAAAATTGTATCAAATTTCAACTAATATACTTTTAGAAAATTAAAAAAAAAAACAATAATTTTAATAAATAAAATAATATTAGCACTGAAGTAAACTAAGCTAATATTAATTTATTTATTAAAATTTTTTTTTAATATTTTATTTTATCATATTTAAGTATAGATAGACAGTCTCTAAATTAAATAGAGCTTAATAGTTAGTATATAACTAACTCAGTTTATTCAAACTGAAATCGTAAAGAACTTCCACTTAATAGCAAATACTTATAGTCAAACTACCTTCTCTTAGCAGCGCCGTTACAGGGCATTTAATGAATAGTCATGAATACAATTTACACGACATTTTTATTTCAGCTTGTTGACAGTTGAAATTTTAATTATTTGCAATAAACGTGACCGAAAGCCAAATGACAGCGCCATAAATATCCATGTAATTAAAAGTAAAAACTTAAATAAGTTACAGAGCCAGCATACGGCATACAGGGTGCTGCGACTGATGCAGAGTGCAGTCGACTGCATAATACTCGTGGAGGTGGAGCAGAGATTCTATTAGTGGTAGATATAGCTAGTCATTCAGTTGTAGAGGATTCGGATAGTTGGCAGCCCTGGTTCGCCTTAGAAAGAGATTCTTTTGTATGATATCCGACTGTTTCCCAAACCAAGTATCAAGAGAGAGAGTGATTCGAATATACTCTCTCTTCGCTGCATTCGAGAATGCTCTGTCCATGCTCTGCCCGGGCTCCATGTCTCGATAAACATACATGTGTCGGCACATCAGTGCATATCGAAAAAACACGAGTCAATCAGAGCTCGATTGCGATAGGCGTGGACAAGCGCCGATAGTCGAAGAGTCGTTCGAGCAGCTAATTGCGAGCTATCAGCACGCTTGAGTACGTGCCAAAAGTCGAGCTGAAGCAACGATCGGGGCATTTCCAAGCGTCTGGCTGTATTTTCAGTTTGGTATAAAAGACGTCGAGTGCGCGCACTGGAGCAAGCAGTAGAAACTTACAGCTGAAGCGCAAACATGTTCAACAAGACCTTTTTCGTTGCCCTCATTCTGTGCGGTAAGTGAACTGAACTGAACTGAAATGAAGTGAACTGAACTAGTTCGGCCTAATGAACGCATCCAATACGATATCCTTGCTTCAGCCTGCTACTTGAGCGCCACCTGGGCACGCCCGCAGCTGCCGCAGCTGCCCGTTCCTGGACTCGATGCTCTACCCATCGGCAATGTGGGCGGCGCCGTTGGCTCGGCACTCGGCGCAGCCACTGGAGGACTCGCAGCCGGCAGTCTGGTCCCGAAGCTAACGGGTCCTCTAGGCCAACCGAAGATTCTGTAAGCCCAATCAGCGCTATCAACGATTCCCCACATCAATGTCGACTGCAATGCCAAAACTAAGTCTGTTCCAATGTCAATAATAATTGTTTGCGTTCTTAACTATTAAATCAAAATTTGCATATCCTAATGAAAATTGTGTAATAGTTATTTCTGTATATCGTCGAACTTCTTTCCGATCCCTTTCTCTCTATTCTCATTCATTTTTCGTTTTCATTTAGACTTTCCATTTGTTATCCCCCAGCCTCTTTTCTTCTCTTTTCTCAATTTCCATCAAGATTTCCAATTTCTTCTCATCTCTTCTTTTCTCATCCCCCCTTGTCTACTCCCATCTATTCCCATTTCGTCTGCTCCCATCTCGTGTCTTTTCTTCCATTCCTTTCTCTGAAGAGAGTAACGCTAAATGAAAAAGGTTACTGGAACAATTGGAGCTGAGACATTACCTAAGGAGCTACCTAGGCATATTGAATATAGATAACTTTTATTAGATTTCTGTCTAAGAAATTGCGGAATTTCTAGAATAAACATGTATAGTTATGATCTTCCAAGTCTAGTTGAGGATTATGAAAGTTGAATATATAGAAGATGGATATAAAAGTTAAATATATTATATATTACGTCTATTGGGATATATATCTCGTTTGCTCTATGAAAGGAAAATGTCAGAATCTTTAACTCTTACGTTCTATAAACTTAAGGTCGCCCAGCTACTGCTGATGTTAGTTGAATAGCCACTGTGGGGACAGAAAGTATAAGAACTCTTCCCAGGACTCGTATTACAAGATCAAAAAACTCACTTTGGAGTGAACGTAGAGTACGAAATATAGACGAACAAAGAAATGGAAAAGTAATGGGAATTATATATGTAGACATTAGCTGACTTGCCTACCCCAACTTCCGTTTCAGCAAACAGAAACAAAGTGTGATTCAATTTGAAAACATTTTATCACTTTTCGATTTTAGTGTCTGACGTTTCATGGCATTCGAAGTGAGCTGAGCCTTAGCTGGCATTGTCGAGCACTGGACGAGTTAATCGCGCCTCTACGTGAGCTGCCCGAGTCCCAGTCAGCACGTAGCTAGCGAGCGTGCGGAACTATTTAGTGCTAGGCCCAATAGCCGAATGTTTTAGTTATGCTTCAACCCAACAAGAATGTTCAACAAATGCATGTACTTGCTGTTCGTGTGCAGCTGTAAGTGTTGGATAACGTCAATACATATGCAATATCTAATTGAGTGACTTTTCCTCCAGTGCTGACGGCCTGCAGCATGGCCCAGACCCTAGAGGACACATCTACACTAGCGCCAGCAGCGGGCGGAAACTCGACGCGTCGTGATCTGGTCAGAAACTTCATGAACAACGTCCAGAGGCTCATAGCCGATCTGATGAAGAGCTTGCAGCAGCTGACTGCAGCTCAGGATGGCCGCATCAGCATCAGCTAGACCCATACCCAAAGCCCTATCGAGTGTGTCTGCTGAGGAAATAATAAAACAGTATCAATTGAACTGAATTGCATTCATGTGGATGCAGCCACTTGAGATCGATTTTATTGCCAGTTCATTTGGGGCTTTGAGCATGCTACAGCTTGCACTCAGCGCTTTGATTGATGTTAGCGTGTCAAGGGTCAAAGGTCAAGACGTTTTGAAGCCCCAACAGTAACAAAGGACAAACCTTTCGCAGTCATTTATCAAATGACATTTGCCAACTGTGAGAGTCTCTACAAGTGGATACAACATGTTAACAGGCAGCATTGCGGGGGGGAGAGAAAGGGCCGGTGCTGAGAATAGGGGCTGCTAAGGTGTGGAAGGTCGGAGCGTTAAGCAAAATGAAAACGCCAAAAATTATACCTAAAGCAAACAGCAAGACGAAACGAACTGAGCAGAGCTAAGCGAGCTTTGAATACTCTGGAAATTACTAGATGCAAGACTTGAGTGACACAGAATAGCAGAGAAAATATATATAGAGGGTGATCAAGAAAAAACTGATAGCATATTCGATAATCGGAAATATTGATCGATATGGAAATAATTCAAAATATTTAGCAGTTCATCGAGTCTGTGGAAAAACCCTAAAACTGTTTCAGTTTCATTAATTGCTTTTTGATGAGCGAGCTCTATCATCTGGCTAGGCTAATGAAGCCATACTTTGGCAGAGCTTGAGGCCATCACGAAGCAGGACTCATTCATTGGTAACACTAATTCAAATAGATGTTTTCATTTTCATTCGACAAGATTATATTATAGACATTCCAGAATAAGTAAAGAGTAGAGAAATCCCTCACAGAAGTTAGGGTATAGAAATGTTCCCCGAAAATCTTAACGAAATTTCTCACGTTTGCCATAATTACGAGCAAAATACGTGACATGTGTTTTGACTATGAATTTAAGCAGCAGCAGCAGCAGCTTGTCGAGCCACCCCCTACGCCCTACCAACCCCTAGGCATAGCCCTACCACCATCCCCCTAACGCCTACTCTCCCTACATTCAGCCGTTGCCTGTGGGCCGTTCGTTACTTCCGACATTGGGAGGTCGGGAAGGGGTCAAGTATCGCTACGGTTGTAAATGGTAATACGTACTCGTATACATAACCAATAAAAATCTGTTTTGGCCAGGAAAAGGCGACAGCGAGCGGGCGGGGCTGGGCTGGGGCTTGTCGTAACAATTGTGCGAGTAATTCATAAAAATCTCTTGAGCAAATGTTAGCGACATGAATGATGCTCGGGCATTGGGGACGCTACGCAACCAGTTCCGGTTTCATGGGCTTTATAGCCTCACGCCCGCCACATTTCGGTTTCTTCATAATTTATAATGCCTTAAAGCCGAACCGCAAAAGCAGCTCCAGAAGCAGCAGATGAAGCAGTCGAACTCCCAGAGCGTTGCGTGATTGAATTGTTGCCTGATTGACAGTTGACAGTCGAAATTGATTTTGGTGGTGCGCTGCCAGGCAGCTTGATAATGATGACGGTGGTTGCTGTTGCCACAATGCAAAGGCTGTTCGGGCTGGGGCTGGGCTTATTAATCCCCCGAGTGCAGGCGTGCATAAGTATCGGGCAAATGGATTAGACAGTTTTATGTGAAAAGGGGAAAACAAAAGGATTTCAATGGAGCTCTTACCCAACTATTTAATTAAGCTTGATCTTTACCTAGCAACAGTAACAGCTAAGTCCCAACATATGGCGTACATCCCAACCCCATCGACTGCTCTTTCACTCTCTCTCTCTCTCTCTCTCCCTCTGTCTGCATTGATTGTCATATTTGTGTGACAGTTAATGAACGACTGTCGGCTCTTTGTAGTCGCTAATCAAAGGATAAAAACCGAACGTGAAATGTGCAACGCACAGCCAATGTCCGCTGAACAGCAGCAGCCGGACACACAGACGCGAATGGGAAGGACTGCAGTCATCTAATTGATAGATGATTCACATCATTTAAGCAGCTTTAATTGAATCATCAGCAACTGTTAGCTGCAGTGGAAGGCATGTCTATGACGTCTAGTTAGAGTGGATGACCGCGTAGCTACCCTATAGGGTGTTGTACTTATGACCATATCTGGAATTATCAATAATGGACAATCGTTAATCGATTATATGGATTATGTATCGATAATTGGGCAATCTAATCTAAACGATTCCAATTTAATATAATATATCTCTATCATCGTCTGCATATGTATAAGATTGTCTAACGTCTGATTGCTCAATGGTGATTGGGTCCCTCGTGAAGTACATTAACATGATATTTATCGATAAATGTATATCTGTTAATAGTAGTAGACTATGGAACTTCTTAGCAATATCCTTGCATATATTTAATATATTAAAAGTCAAGGCAATCTATCTATTCGCCTACTTAATAAGTCTACATGCAACCGTGTATAAATATATCAATATCTATCGATACATCACTACATATTTTATCAAGTATCGATATACATATAATCACAATATCAATGTCATTTTCAGCATTATCTCGAATATTTTCCATCAATAAGTCTTCATTCGCTTAAATTTGATGATAAACCTCCATTAGTGCTTACAAATTGTAAGCAACAGTTGAAAGAGAAACATTCATTTACCTGACTAGGGGCTATCCCTGCCAAGCGCTTCGACTTGTAATGCTATTACTCAGAGTTGATTGTGGCACATGAAAATATTGG
Source organism: Drosophila navojoa (assembly GCF_001654015.2). Next base: position 17,345 of record NW_022046676.1, read on the forward strand.
AGCAGGGCACGCAGATCAATCAGACTGCCGAAATGAAAAGGAGAAAGGTTAACTTGCTTCAACAAATTTTTGCCAGGACAATGAGCGTAGAGTAAGGGCAGGAAGAGGAAGCTGGAGCAGGAAGCGCCAGGCGACATAAAGAGTTCGATATGAAAGTATTGATTTGCTTTGACAAATCTGAGGGACTTGTAATTTCATTACGAAAACCATAGCACAAGATAACCACAACAGAGAGTGAGAGTAAGAGAGAGAGAGAGGGGGAGAGAGAGAGAGAGTAAAACGAAAATGCTCAATTCCCCAATGTGAAAGTAATAGACCAACAACAGCAATCCGTAGCCCCCAAAAACAGGCAACTGAAGTAGCTGTCTGGCACTCGAGCGGGCGGCTTTTAAGATGCTTTGTGTGTGTGTGTGTGTGTGTGTGGGTGTGTCTGTGTGTGTATGGAAAATTAAATTCAATTGTGTGACAAGTTAATCCTATTTCTCATCTTCCAACTTTTATTTAAGCTTCATTCTTTATGCATTACATGCGATGGAGAGCATGGCACGAGACTCCTGACAAACTTCCAATCATGCAGTCAATCAATCAATCACTCAGTCAGACAGTCAGCCAGTCAGCCAGTCTGTCAGTTAGTCAGTCAGTCAGTTAGATGCTGTCAGAATTTTGTTTGATATGTTGCAAGCCAGCGCCAGCCTCTGGAAAAAGTGAAAGCGAACCGAGCCCAAACGAAGGGTTGCCCACACGCACACACACACACACACACACACAGACACGCACACAGACACAGAAAGCGAGTCGAGCTGTGTGCGCGTGGGGTTTCAGCTGGGGCAACACTTCATTAAACTCATAAAGCAATAAAATGTGCTCTTGATGAACAAAACAAAGACGCAGGAACAGGAGCAGGAGCAGGCAGCAGCAGGAGCGGGCAGGGGCACAGGCTCAGTGGAACACCTCCTTCATTCGCTAGCAACCACTTTACCCACTCAACCAGCGATGCGCCTTCGATTGTCTGACAGCTCGACATTGTCTGCTAATGGCAACTGCAGAGCTGTCGACTCGAGCTCACTCACTCTCGCACTCACTCACTCTCTCACTCTCGCTGTGCCTCTCAGTCAGTGTGCTCTGTCATCCATCACGCGTATTCGAGAGAAACCTTAAAGCTGCATTCCATATGGGCGCAATGCTACAGCTCTATCTATCGCGCTCTACCCATCCCCGCCCCCCCATCCTCTCGCTCTAGCCCAGGTTGCCTTTGTAGGTATTCGCGGCGTGGCAATCGATAATAATTACATTAGTTTTCTTTGTGTCGACACTTTTATTTCCATGCGTCAAGGAAGCCAACTTCTAGATTTCGTATGCTATAAAAGGCAATTCCTTTCTATTCCTCCTGTCTTAAGGCGAACTAATGGGTTCTTCGTCACGATCATTGAAAGACTTATGGCCATATATAAGCCCAGATATACATATAATATATATGTCATGCTGTTCTTTTCATCTTTGAAATCTGAAATCGCAATCCCGAACAGTATCTGCATGGAATAGAATCGATGGATTAGTTCGAATAGTCGAGTCTGGTTTTTTGTTCGCATTTTCGAACTTACTTCCCCTTTTTCCGACCGTTGCGCTCTTACAGAAGCTGATGGACTTCAGACACAAATCGTACAGTTTCCTTGAATGTTTTCGCTCCACTTTGAACACAGTTGAACCTTTTCAAGGATCTTCAAGCTGTGGGACTTGGTGCGAGTTGATTTAGTCTTGATAGCATAAAATCGGAAGACATTATTCCAAATAAAGCTGAGAGTACGACATGCAAAAAAGTAGGAAATATAAACGTTTCTATTTACAGTTTTATCTTCTGCCTAAGGGAGGGGAAAACGTGTTTAGATCATACAATTCCGAGCTTCAGCTGAGCTTACAAACCTTGACCAGGAAGCATGCTTGACCCTGAATGTGCATTCGATCTATGGAAGAATAGTGCTTGCTTGAATTTGCGGTGCTCAGCCTGCAGAGCAGCCTTGGCTAGACGATTATCGCAGAGACGGGCTCTGCACTTGCTGTAATCAGTTCAATATAGGGTAGATACATAGGGCGGAGGGACGGTGCTTACCTTCAGCTTTCATTTAGTTTGAGTTAATTTGAAAATCGTATTGTAGATACAAAGGGGAAAACCAAAGTTTTTTAATCGTGGTGCAACTGCTTAAGAAATCTATATATATATGTATAATTTGATGAATCTTAAAGTGCTCTTGGTCCGATTTGATGTTAGTGTAAGCAACATATCTATGCTTCGTGCTGTTTAAATGGATCCAAGTTGGACTAGATTCCATCTTGAGTTGAAATGTTTTGTTTTCAATTTTCCGTACTTCAATTTTCTCTTCTCATATATATATAGGGTTTAGTTCAGTTCGCCGTTGCTTGTTAAAGTCTAACCTCCCAGCACGTGAAGTGGATGTGAGTACCAGCCCGGGCCAAGCAATCGACCGACCATTGTAATCGTGGCCATCGCGGCAAGCTGCAATTGAATAGACCTTGAATCTGGTATTCGTCTGTCTTCCTTCTGGGCATACTCTTTGCGTGATGTCACTCCTCTTCCGTCTTCACTCCCATCTTCATCACCGCCATCATTGTCATGGATTTGACCGAGTGGAGTTGCGGGGGAGTTGCGTATAATGGAGTAGCCGAGATGTATCTTTATTACAGTAATTGCTCATTGAACAGGAAATTATTATATGCGTGCGTGTACCGTCTCCTCCTAGCCCGCCTCCTGCGATGCTCTCTGAACTCCCCGTTGGACCGGCTTTCGCTTTTAGCATTTGCTTCGGTGCGCCCAGTGCCCGAAATAGACAATAACGGAAAGAAGCAAAAGGGCAAGAAGCTGGAGGGCTGGGGAAATCTCTGTGGCGCTCTATTTCGACTGTAATAATAGAATGCGAGCTTTCGGCTGGGGTTAGTGTCACGGGTAACGAGTATATCGTCTGCCTATTCGAGCCACTACGGTTTGCTCCTTCTGTTGCAACATTTTTGGGTTTATGCCACTTACATCTGCGAAATGCGCGTCACACAAATCGCCGTCCCGAGCCGCTGCAGCCGCGGGGGGTAGCGAAAGACGAGGAAATGTGGCAATCGGCTTCGTGCCTGTCGAGCATCAGTCCGTCTCGTGCAACCTGTGGACGGCCGGCAGCATTTGCGTTTGCAAGCGTTGACGCAGACGTATATCATCGCCGCCGCCATCCTGATCAAGCGCCCGGGGCGGCAGGCGCCAGCTCCACACGTGGGCCCCGTCGCCCTCGCCCATGTCGAAGTGGATGCGCTGGCGCTGCAATATGATCCGCAGGTTCTGCACAAACCGTGCCACATCCATGGGATTCTCGTGCTGCAGACGCGCCGCCACCAACGGCGGTATGAAGCGATCGTACTCGTGCTGCTGCTCCTCGTTGGGGCCCCAATGCAGCGCCGGCTGGAGTCGCCGCTGGCGCAGGTTCAACAGTCTGGGCCGAGGTGGGTTCATTGCTTCTGCTTCTGCTCTTTGCCTGCCTTTCTGCTCTATGTGTGTGTATGTGTTTGTGCATGTATTTCTCTGTTCCTTTTTGTTTCCTTTGCTTGTTGGCTTGTATTCTGGTTCTCATTCGTTCCGATTAGGTCTGAGAGCTTTTATTTTGGTTATTGACTTGAGGCTCGATAATGGTTTTGCTTTGGCTTTTGTATCTATACCGGAATTTGGGATGGGGGAAAGACAAAAGTAAAAAGTTTAAAATAATCTGAAAGCCGGATTTATCAGTTCTATACCCTAAAAAGAATTTGGCCGAAATGCCAATCAGGGGCTCTGAGTGAAAGCTCAAACGTCTACTCGGTTCACACAAGACAGTTTCACAGTTTCGAATCTCTTGCCGTTTGTCAAATTCGAATGTGTTGAGTGAATCTTCCAGCAGCCCCTTGCTCAAGGAAGAGGTTTACCATTGGAAACTAACTGAAACAAGTAAGAAAGCTCTAGTCGAGACTGCTCGACTACGAGATCCCCTGAAC
>NW_022046677.1:0-21166 GCF_001654015.2 Drosophila navojoa
TTTTTTTTTTTTTTTTTTTTTTTTTTTTTTTTTTTTTTTTTTTTTTTTTGTGATTTAGTTTAAAAATACATTGTACATTTTGTATATATAATTGAATGTAGCAAATTATTTTTTACTGTTAATAATATGCCTAAGCTGAACAATTGACAAAACGCGACTTTAATTGGATTTCAAGTGTTTCTTTTTTTGGTTTGCCTATAATTTTTGTTGTTGTTGTTGTTTTTTTTATTTGTTTACATCACAAACAAATTTAACGCGTGCGCCAATCAATTAACAATTGATTTACCAACCAGCATTTCAATTGTGGCTCTAGACACAACAAACCCCATCTCGGCCCTATGACAGACTTCAATGCAGTTTGTAACGCTCGACAGGGAAGCAGTTCCAGCTGTTTTGAGTACAGATAGGTTGAATATTAAGAGACATATCTGGACCTTTAAGACAATTCGAATTCACTTTCTAGCATAGATCAGATTGGCTTTTACGTATACATATATGTATATATAAATATAATATATGTGGATTTCCGATGGTCTTAGAACTGCAGTCAAATCTTTCATAGATCTCTTCAATTGACAGGGAACAAAACAAAGTCTTATAAAACTAGATTTTGGATAGTCCAGTCAGGGATAGTCCAGTTGTAGTAGTGCTTGATTTGATGGACTAGAGAAAAGTCGATGACGAGCATTACCCAAGTACTCAAAATATTCAGACTTATCGGCACAGGTGGGGAACATCAATACAAGATGCAGCACTAGCGTTACTTTTTGAGCAGACCTCGCTCTAAACATATACACATGCATATGTATATATACATACATACTTATACATATATACCTATATGTACATTAGTTTATCTAAATCACGTTTTTTTCGTTGGTTTTTTCTCAGAAATTGTGATTGCAAATAATTCGCACAGATGCTATAAATATTATTGCCAAGTATGCAAGCATATCTAATCTTCGGCTTGACGTCTATTTATACACTGGGCCCATTGAAAACGTTAATGCGGGGTATATTGGTTATGTGATAATGTATGCAAGCGACAGGCGAAGACATGTCAGATACCAAGAAACATATTAGGAGCATGCGTTGATCTTATCTGATGGGCGATCTTGCAGTGTCCGTAAGACCGTTTCCACTTTTCTATTTGGTCGTCCATCTGTCCATGCATCGGTATGTTGCAGTGATCTAATAAGCCAACAAATCTAGAGACTTGAAATCTTATATTTGAAATAGAGGTCTAAAAAGCTGTAGACATTTATTATTTCTTACGATAACTCATCCCTTAATATCGATAAAAATCGATCATGTTTATTGAATTTTTAAGCGTTAGCTTGAATACTATAAAAGAGGGTTAACTTTAACTTCCTGTGGACTCCTGTAATGAATACACAGACTTTGTTTCTCTAATCTTTTACTCCTATTTGCCATACCCTTTTCCCTTAAAGTTAACCGAAATAAAACACAGAAATTCAAATTATCGAGAGTTATTGAGAGGGAATTTTTTCGGCTTATTGCGTTTTTCGGTAATCGAGACTTGACTGTATTTGAATGTCATTCTCACGTTTTGCCTATGCTTAAGTAAGCCCATTTATAGTCACTGTGCGTGAGGTTCAGGGCATCCCCTAGTCGCCTAGCAAGCTTATTTGTTTTTGTTGTTTTGTCTTTTCTTTCGTATAACCCGAAAAGGCAAGTCATGCTGGCCGCTCATCAGCAACAGCGTGCGATGTGTCATGCAATTGCCGGTAATTGGAGCCGACGCCGAAGCTGAAGCCAAGAGCCGAAGCTGAGGCCGAAAGCCGAAGCTGAAGTCGAGAACCGAAGCAGAAGCAGAAGCAAAAGTAGAAGCTGAAGCAGAAGCCCAAGCCGAAGCTGAGTGCGCTAACAGACAATGTTGCGAAATATTTGTTGTGAATGTGTATGTGTGTGGGTGTGTGGGTGTGTGTGTGTGTGAAGCTCCCAGTGAAGCCGAAGTGAAACGAATGAAGTTGCAGCCGCTGCCCTTTGGCTCGCTCGCATTTGACAGATTGAATGAAAAAGCTCTGCCCGTGGGCAGATATCAGCTGGGTCGCTGATCTCTGCTTCAGCTTGACTTGGCTTTGGCTTTGGTTTGGTTTGTTGGCCTTAAACCGGTTTATGGCCGTTGCCAATTGTCAGCCGTTGCCGGCTGGCCGCCCCAGCTCGGCCAATAAACAAACCGCACAAATGTGCAGTCCGACGCGTCTGGCAGTTAAATTAGGAATTTACATGAAACGCATCGAGAATCGAGCAAATATTGAACTGAGCCTAGGCAATCAGGACTCGCCGAGCGATAAAAATCCCGATGGTGCCATTGACCATTGATTGTCTACGAAATGAGTTGGTGCCTACGATATATACTTGATGAGAGCTCGATTTTGGTTCGACAAGTCACGATCATTAATCAGCGAACAGCGAATTCGACTTTGTCAATAACATTTGGGCAATGAGCGAAACTGATCAATCAATAGGCAAGAGCATTGCCATCGGGCGCTACCGACTGCAGAATACTCGCTCTAGGTCCAAATGTCACCAGCTACAAGATCGTGTGTTATCTATAAATTCGTTATACCCGATTTCCCATGCCCCCAAATGAGCGTATATACATATATAGTACATTTATATACTCCCCATATATATATTTGAGCCCCCCATTCTAAACCGGAAGTCTTCTGACAAATCGCAAAATAATAATCCCGATATGCCATTCCCCAGAGAATATTTGATCAATTTACGATCACGAGAGTATACTCGAGTACATGTATACGAAATTTAAAGTCTCTACCTTTAATAGCTATGCAATGGTTTGCTTATACAGACGTACGGACAAATTGACGGACAGACAAGAGACCAGTGGCACATAACGCTATGACAAGCCGATATGCTCATTTCACTTTCGTGACTAAGTACAAAAATACAAAAAGAACTTTTGATAGACAGTTTGATCAACTCATGCTATGAGTCAAGAGCTCGGTACAAAGTGGAAAGTCAACAGACCTGACGACGAGCTATCCATTAATGCTAAGTAGAACCCATAAAAAAAGAAGAGAAGAACTGTGTAAATATTTGCGAATGTTTTCGGCAGGGAAAGGCGCCATGAGTCCTACTACTCTATGTGTATAAGCAGTTAGCAGTTACTCAAAAATCGTCACAATTTTCGGATTAGAGACATGGAATTTCCATATACATTCAATATATAAAAGTGCCTAAGTCTGTGTAAGTCTCATATGGTTTTCGATTTGAATTGAATTTTGATTATCGTTATCAAGTAAGCAGACTCGCAGATATAGCAAACATGTTTCAACTTAAATAGAACCATTATCAATATGGTATACTCTATAGATGATTAGATCTACATAGCAGAAAATGCAAAACCTTGGAATACCCCAGTCAATTGAATCTGCCATTAATGGGCAAAACTCGAGCGAAGTCTGTCGATAATGTTTTAGGAATCTCTAGTGTAAGACTATATAATAATTCTTTTAGAAATATTTGATAAGATTACCGTCCTGAAAACTGTATTTTATAATATTACTCATAGATTTCACAGGCTGAAATATTTTTAATAATTCCTTATCGATAAGGCATGCAAAATCTATTACAGATGACTATAAGTATTTAATAGAACACACATTGTACAGTTATCTTATATATTATATAATATATTTGTATGTATTTGAGTACAATTGAACCTATTGAACTTGAAACCAACAAATTGTATACATATGTACATATTGTATATATAATCGATTTCAATTATAATTATTAATATTTTTTTACTTTTATTATAGAGCTATAAACAGAGCCAGTAATTGTTAGTTGGGTTAACTGCGCTACGACAGGTATGAACAAAGTTGTTTTTATTATATCATTATTTTTATTATTTAAGACAAATATATATGTATATACAAATATTATGAATTCTCATGGTGAATTAGAATATTTATAGTTGTGTCTGAAGTCTTCAATCATACATGCGAATAAAGTATTTGTATTAGTTTCGCGATAGTCGAGCACAATTTCCGTATAGAAACATACATACATAGAGACGAGAGCGAGAGAGAGAGAGAGAGAGATACACATACATACACACATAGTTAATTATCTACCTTGTATTATAATTGACTCAATGCGGCATTTCGTAGCACCTGTTTAGAAGCTATGGCGCTAGCGTATGAATGAAAACGCCGGAGACTAAGCAACAAGGCAAGCGAGTGTATGCGAGAGCGAGAGAGCGTTAGAGCGGCGAGCGGCGAGCATTAACGAAGCGACGCGTCATCATCAAGCCAAGCCGCGCTCAGAGCCTCGTGGAGTGGGTGAGAAATGATTGAACTGCTCGGAATGCCCATGGTTATGGTTGATTTATATACCAAAAATTACATATGTACATGGTATATGTATGTGTATGTATGTATATGTAGGTAGTACTCTCTGCAATTTGCAATTTGAGCACCTGCAGCAAATTTCGCCGGCGATTATTTATTGATGTCGGATCAATAATCAATTGGGCAATCTGCCGCACAGAGCCTTGAGGCTTGCCGGCAACGTTAGTTGCTCTTTAAAAGTTAATTAACCATCGATCGATCTGTCAGTCAAACTACCTGATTTTTATCTATTTCCCGCAACTTCTACTTTTGAATGTTTCTCTCTGTGTGTGTGTGTGAGTGTGTGTGTGTGTGAGTGTGTGTGTGTGTGGTCGGTGCTGCCATCTGGTCAAAGTTCAAACCCTCAAGATTTCGACAAGCGGCTAGCAACGGAATCAAAGTGCCGCTGTTGCTGCTGCTGCCTCTGCCGCTGCCTCTGCTGCTGCCTCTGCTGCTGCTGCTGCTGCTGCTGCTGCCGCTGCCTCTGCTGCTGCTGCTGCTTCTGCCACTGCCTCTGTCCAGCTCTGCTGCCAGCGCCAGCGATCGCACTGATTATCTCCCAAACAGAGTGACAATTTATGCTGCCGCTGCGCTGTCGCGCTGCTGCGGCGCTGCTTTCGCTGCTACTAAAACAAGTGTGCGAATCAGGCGCGCAAGCAGCAACAGAGATTGGCGAGGTTCGTCGTCGTCGTCGTCGTCGTCATCGTCTTCAAGTGCATGGTCGTGTTGCTGCTGTCTGCGCTGCCCGGTTTGTCGGCCAGCAGCCTACGCATACGGTTAACTGTTAATGCGCCAATTGCATTGCTCTCTTTCCTCTGCTCGACATAGTCAGCGTGCGTCTCTGTGTATGTGTGTGTGTGTGTGTGAGTGCTGCTGTCTGCCAATGCTGCGAGGTTGTTAATCAATCAGTGAAGCGCGAATGCTTATATACCCTGTAGGCAATGAATTTATATTGTGATAAATATATTAAAATATATTCTTAAATATTTCTGTCATGTGAAAATGTAGTATTAAGTAATTTTTATAAATATACACAAATTCAAGTATATTCTGAGACACTTTTATTAATTATTTTAAATTTTAATCATTTAATATAAATATTCTTAGTTGCTAAATTATAAAAAATAAATATTAAAAATATTCAAATATACTCTGAAATATTTTTAATAAATAATATTATATATACTGATGAATAGTTTTATTAATAAATAATATAAATTGAATATACCATTTCCATATAACTTATTAACATAGATTGTAAGCAAAATACATATATACAAGACCTAGGTATATTTTAAAAATATTTATATAAATATTAATTAATTGTGTAATATAAATATTCAAATTTTTTAAAATTATTTACATAAATATTATTAAATTGTATAATATATAGATATTTAAATTTATTTTGAGATATATTTATAAAAAATAATGTACATGAAGTAAACATAAATTGTTGAATAAATACTAATCAAAATTTAAATATATTTGATTTATGACATAGAACTTAGAACTAAATGATAACCCATAGTCTGTGTGTGTCTAGCATACCCCCTCCACAGTCACACACATTCATGTACAGGGTATCGCGCTATAAAACCAACAGCAATATCTGCTAGCAGGCAAGTCGAGTGCTGGACGCGTAACAGTTAACAACACGTTCGGCTCAGCTCGAGTAACGTGTGTGTGTGTGTGCGTGCGTGTGCCTGTGTGTGCTCTACGTATAATTACATATGTATTAACATTGGCGCTAACGTTAACATTCGCATTAACAGCGACATTTACATCTATTGTACATTGTTCAAGCCGGGCTTTGTGCTCTTCCCATTGTATTTGAGCGCTGTGCTGTGTAAAATCGCTATTGTGAAGTCAACAAATAACTATTAGCAAACATTTTTTTTATTGTGAATTTATTTAAAGTGTGTATATGTGTGTGTGTGTGTATGCGTTTATCAGCCATCTAATGAACGTATAGAAAGCCAAAAAAATTCAAATACACGTTATTAAACTGAAAGCAAAGGCGAAATCTAGCATCGGAAGTGATAAACTGTCGCGTAAGTCAACCCACAGCTATGGCAACAAGTGGAACGAAGTTATTCGGGCTGGGGCATGCGCCCTTCCTGTATGTCTGTCCCAGTGGCATTTCCCGCGTGCCCTGGCCAAATTGAGTTAGCCAAGAGCTGGGCGAAAAAAAAAACACAGTGTACAAAATCAAATTATCAATGTTTGAGCTGCATGTTTTTTTTTGTTTTTTTTTTTTTTTTTTGTATCGTTTATAAAACCGTTTCACCTTGGGGCTCAATAAGCGTAGTCAACTGTAGTAGAGCCTGCAGAGTGCTATCTCAAATAGAAAGGGATTTCGATTCGGCAGAGGAACAACAACTTATAACAAGTCATTCTAGAACCAGTTACTCTGCAATTAGCAGTAGTTAAAGTTAAAGTCATGAAGCATTTAAAAGTTGTGATACGATCAAAACATTTTAATTCAAGCAATTCCAGAGTTTCGGTCGTGTTTTAGATGTTAAAGTTAAAAGTTGAGTTTATCATTATCATAAAATAATGACAAAATAAATAAATATTGCATTTTTTATTAGATCTATATGATTTATATGATCTATGTATATGCTCTATGTGATCTATATGATCGATATAATCTATATAGTTGATCTATATGTTCTATATGATCCATATGATCTACATATATGATATATGTGAACTATATTAACTATATGATCTATATGACCTATATAATCTATATGATCTATATGATCTATATGATATATATGATCTATATGATCTATATGATCTATATGATCTATATGATCTATATAATCTATATGATCTATATGATCTATATGATCTATATGATCTATATGATCTATGTGATCTATGTTATCTATATGATACATATGACTTATACATTTCATATTTATATTTCATATATTTCTACGGTCTCTGTTATCTATATGATACATATGACTTATACATTTCATATTTATATTTCATATATTTCTACGGTCTCTACAGTTTTATATTCGAATTATACGATCCATACGATACGATGTGATCTATTTGCTCAAAAACTAATACGATTATATATTGAATAGGATCTTTGAAAATATGGCATTTACATATGATCTACATAATCTATAATTTAAGGCGTCCATATAGGATCTGCACGAATATATTTTATATATTTCATATATATGCTCCATATAATCCATATCAGCTATACGATCTGTACGCTTCATATAATCTAGACAATGCTATCAATTGATTTTGCACAAATATGCAAAGTGTAGTTGGTTTTTCTCTCAGTGTGCCCTTGGCCTCAGGTTTACTAGCGGACATTATGTGTATGAAGATTAGAATCCAAGAGTCTGATTATTATCGGCGAAATACGAAAATAGCTGTCGGCTGAGTGTACGCCGTAGTTATCGCAGTGAATGCGATGCGGTGTCGATAAAGACAGGCAGAGGCGATAAATGTCGATCGTTACAGATGTCTGGGATGGCATAGATTAACAATGTGCAGCTTGGGGAATTGCTCGGTTGATATGTTTGTCCGTTTGTGGGGTCGCTCGTCATGTTTGACAGGGCGAATTGCCATCGGCTAATGGGGAAAATGTTTTGGGCTTAGACCGCTTTGGATGCTCCTCAAGTGGCATTCGTATTGAATTTCATACACATTCCCTTCACAGAACCACTTAGGGCGCACACATTAGCCGCGTCAAATTGAAGTACGTGAATTTATTTGGTTGTTGAACAAACTCAAGCAAAACTCAGCCTAGAGAAATGACTTGAAATGCGCATTAAATGCATAAACAAGCGACACGCCACTCGCATTGAGCCCGAAAATCGAAAATCCAAAACCAAAACTGAAACCAAAACCGAAAACCAAAAACCGAAAACCCAAATCGAAATCCCAGCTCTGAGTCGGCACGCAGCGGGACAAAGGAGGGGCTGGCTGGCCGGCTCATCGACACATGTGAGAATGCGTCGGGTGCTGGGATTATTTTGCGGCCTATGTGTGCGGCGTGACTGTACGACAATAGCAAAGGCAAAGGCAAACCCAAAGGCAACTGCAACTGCATTGCACACTGACTTAGCACGCAGTCCAATAACAATAATCAAAATACACCTAAATATAGCAATTCCTATGGCAACAGCAACTGGAACCGCGACTACGTACAACACGTGTGCCGTAATCAATGTCACGAAATATTTAATGCGCTGCGCTGACATCTGAGCTGATGGCCCGTCTAATCCATAATCCAGCACACTCAAGCCGAACTCACTGTCTTTGCCTCGGATATCAAAGCATAGAACTTTCATTTCAAATTCAAGCCAAGTTTGCATTTCAATTTCACTTCAAACAGCTCAGCGAGTGGCAGGTGATTCGACTCATAGATCAACTTGAATACTAAAACACAAACTGCATCAACTGATCTCAAGCTGGTAGCTGGGAAAACAATCTAACAGAAAGCTATAATTAACTAATCAGTCAGCTGCTAGTCTACTTGTTCAGGGTATGCAGGGTTCTGGTTCTGGTTTAACTAGCTGATCTTCAGAGATATATCTATAAATATAATGGAAGACCTTATGACCCTTATGAATCCAAATGGGCTCTACTGTATTTATATTATAATTGCGATCAGTTTTAGTGGGTGTCAACGACTGCGTAATACTCGTCCGAGCATATGATATTATGATTTGTTTTAATAACAAACCTTGTAAGACTTATCACTAGGCTTATCATTATTAGATAGAAATATTATGTTATTTTAATAGCTAAGATTTGATATTTACACTCGGCTCAAGAAATCAGCAGCACATAGAAATATCAAATTGAATACTTGTTGAGCTCCACCATAGATCGGAAGCATTACTCCAATTGCTATTCTCGCCAGCTCTCTGTAGTGGAGCTCAATAGTAATATAAACTTTTGATCAATTTATAGAGCTGTATATTTCCATGTGATGCTAATGCCTAAAATATAATATAAATATAAAAATAGCACCCGATTAGCCCCGTGGTAAACCTTGCTAGGACCAAGTCTCGACCTGCTTCAAACATCTTCATATGCTTCAAGAATTTGGTAATTGTTGACTCTACCCATCCAGCAATTGTGGGTAGGGTCCACTACAACTAAAATGACGACAAATCTAGCTAAACTATTGAATAGCTTTTATAGAATCGTTTGCCAATTATGCCGTCTGAGAGAATAGCATTATATTAGCGAACCGAGCCTTTGATTCAATCAATGAGACTATAATAGAGTGCATCAGAATTTTATTGGCACCTCGGTTCGATTGAACTCATTTCGTTTGCTCAGATTGACTGGCCGCTTATCTATATCGTATAATTGTAGTGGGATTGTGGGAGCGCGCGAGAGGGTGAGGGTGAGAGACAGAGATCGTCCCGAAAAATAATGCCCATTAGAGTGCAATCAATAACTAGCTGTAACTCGCACCCATATCTATGGGCCTCAATTAACGCTCATTGACACAATTTAATTGTTCAGCATTCGAAGTGAACGAAACTCTGCTACACTGAGCGAAAAATATGTACAATAAAATGATATAAACCTTTTAGCAATCGAATGCAAGAAAGAGCTAAGAAATGCTCAACCATGAAATATACAATATAATATATAAATTATAATATAAATTATTTTGAATTGCTAGAGTTTTTCTCACAGTGCATATTGGGTGTCTTGTGAGTATAATTGAAAAATTGCGCCGTTCGATTAATCTCAATTAAATGGCAAACAAACTGCCAATTGGCTAGCGAAATGATGAAAAACAAACGAAAAGGGAACACGAAACGCAGCCTCAACTTCCGCCTGGCAAAAGATACAGATATATGGCAGATGTATCTGCCAGATACACGAGCGAGAGCTACACCTGTGGCTACATCTTGTTGTTGTTGTTGCTGTTGTTGTTGTTGTTGTTGTTCCCTTAAGTAGACAAATATGTGAACTTGAGTAACAAGTGTTTCACTATTTGTATTCTGGCTCCGCGCCTCCTCCTGATAAGCTAACAAGAGAGACACGAGACAGACAGAGAGAGAGCGAGAGAGGGAGAGCGAGCGAGTAAAGGGCTAGTTACAATGACCTAATCAATAGAGCCGACAGCGTCGATGCCAATATCGATGTCTATAGTCTATGTCTTTTATCTACGAGTGAGTCAACGGCACAGACTAATTACCAACACCGAACGGCGCATGATAAGCCGCATCGGGCCGCTAGATAGCGATGCGACCGGGTGCGGCCGGTATCTTAGCTGCTGCTTGTTTCCCAAATGTCGTAGCACACGGGCCTGTTGTTTTATGCATCCACAATCAATACACAAAATATATAATAAGCTCGATGTAGGTACATGTATATGCATATTGATATAGATATGTTATATAATGGCATTTATTAGATAATATTAGTGAAGCGACAGAGTTTGATAAGAGATACGCTTTCGCATGGGCTGAACAGAGTTTCTATGAAACTTGTTGGATAGGCAAGAAAACTGAAGCAGACAGAGTATACATAGGTAAAGCATACTGAGTATATGAAGTATACAAAGTATATTGAAGTATACAAAGTATATGAAAATATGTACATAATGTATACAAAGCAATAGAGGTATATGAAAGTATGAATATAAAGTATATATATACTAAGTATTGTATATGATGTGTCTAAAGTATACCAAGTATAAGATGCAGATGAAATATAAATATATAAAATGCAGAATATAGAGTATCTGGGATATACAATGTTTTTAAGGTATATATGGTATATGAAGTATCAGAAATATACAAAGTTTACAAAGCACATGATGTATAAGAAGTACATAAGGTATACAAAGTATATAAAGTATCTGAAATGTATAAAGTTTAGAAAGTATATACAACATATTTCGAGAATAAAAAGTAGACATAATGAATAAAGCATACAACTACGAGTATTGTATATTCGATTTGGGCTAATCTACCCAAGGCCATCACGACAGAGCTAAGAAACATCCAAAGCAGACTTTGCTCTTCTTTCCACAATATCACGTCATATACACATCTGTATATATATACGTATATAGTTATATACACATATATTATTCCCCATGTCAAGCTCTTAGCAAACAAATAAGTCAACGAAACGTAGCAAAAATAATCTTTTTCTTGTTTGCTTGACTAATTAAAGTCAGATGTACGTATATAAAAATCTGATTTAATTGGAATTTAATCACGCTGTTTGCTTTTTTATAAGAATCATATGTATAATTAAATAATTCACTATTTAAATAGGCATAATTATATGCTTGAAGTGTAGAGGTTAGCCAAAAAGTCACAGACCGAAACCAGTTAGGCTCGGGGGCAGCTCTATAAATAGCATCCACTTATAATATTATTCTTGCTTTAATTTATGGATACGACAAGGTATGGATTTACTCCATAAATTGTAATCGCTGAGAAAGTATGACGATAGAATATGTCTATATAGATTTTAATTTGTAACAGTCTTGAATGAATTTCGTGAATGAATCATGTACTCTTAAACTAGCTGATATATAATACTTGAGCTTACCGTTAGCCCTCGAGTAGAGAGTTTCGAGTACAGCGAGAAATTGCGAACAGTCATCGTGGCTTGCTGGAAATCGAGTGTCTGTCTCTCTCTCTCTCTCTATCTCTATCTCTCTTTCGCTCCTGATGATCATGAATTCTGACGTATGCGGAATGAGAATCATTAGCTTGCGTGCTGTTGATAATGATGATAATGATGGTGATCATGATGATGATGACGCCTTCGCGTTTTGTCATGCTAATGGCGTACTTATTATTGTCCATGCCGCATGACTTGCGAAAAGTAAAACCATTAAATAGCCCCAATCGAAGCGACGACAAATCACAACTAGCTGCAAACCGGTCGAGTTGATAACGCTTGTTAAGTATCTCTCTCTCTCCCTCTCTCTCTCTCTCTCTCTTTGACTCTGCTCTCTCTCTCTTGGTCAGTCTGGCCGCTGTCAGTCGGGTCCAGTCTTCGGGCCAACTAAATATTTGGACTGGCTGCGTGTGCTAAGCGAAAGTTATTTGCGTATACCCTGAGATCATTTCAACTGGGTATATAGTCGCTCTCATCTATAATGTATGCCAGTGGCCGAAATGGGAGTGGCTGAAGCCCTAATATACGCTTACATATTGATTGATATGCAATAGACGCGCCCATAACGAGCTGCCCTAAAGGAAATACCGGAGTGCCCTAAAGGAAACACCGGAGTGAGAGATTTCTTCGACAGATGAAGCTTACATTAAATAATCGATAATTAGAGTTATCGAACTTTAGTTCAAGATAGATTCTGGCATATAGATACTCACAAGTATTGTGTAATCCACATATTATGATCGATTTTGACTAGGACGAGTTATTGATCTTTAGTTTTATAAAGCTAAAATAACCAACAAGGGCATATAGATATTCCTAAACAATCTCCAGTTTGTGCTTGGGTTTGAGCAAGTTATAATAAAGCTTACCAACTCTGGCTTATACTAGTTACCCCCGAGTACTGTGCAATCCAGTCAGGGTATTCCATAGCCGAATACTATCGAACTGCATAGCTCTTGTCTTATTTTGTCACAGCCGACACGGGCATTGATCGATGGCATGAGTGCGTGAGGCTGTTAAGTGCTGCTCCCCTTTTCTCAGACTTGATCTTGGTCATGGTTTACCTCGGCTCCCCTCCTCGCCTACAGATGGTTTCATTCAGTACGCCCCTGACACTGACACTGTCTGTCGGAATCTCTGACAGCGGGCGTCAATTTATGGCACGCTTCGATGGAGTTCAATGGCAAACAAGAGGACGGCAGCCACGACAACAACTCCAACAACTCCAGCAACTCCAGCAACGGCAACCACTCGCTATCTTCAGCTGCGATGAAGACATCCAAGTGCCAGCAGCCAAGTGCACTGGCAGCACCAGTTGGTTGGCCTGTCTCCGAATTATCGCTGCATAAATAGAACTCTACAGATGAGGGCGATGCCAGACTGAAAGAGAGAGAGAGAGAGAGAGAGAGGGGGGTGGAGAGAGGGACGCAGATAGGGGCTATGCTTAACTGCTCTTTTCCTTATGGACTCTTCATTATTTTTACAACTAAACCAAATGATTTTGTGTTTTTTTCTTGTGTTTTGTCTCTGCGTTTTTATGAAGAACCCAAATGACGGCGACAGTCTGCCTCTACCACTGCCTCTACCCCTCGTCCAGCAGCAATTCCTGTCTGGCTGCAACCATCAGCCATTAAGCCAGCTCCATGGCATCGCATTGATCTCAATGAACCGGGCACACCCGCTAAGTGATTTCCCAAGCCACGTTCGATTGCCGCTCGCTCTGGGCGAAGAAGCAACAGCGATTGGTGCGACTATCGTGTTTTGCATATAAATACGAATCGCTTAGAAAGATCGACGCGGTTTTTGGTCACGTCGCGCCCATATGGCAAAATCAACACAATATATTGTAGAAAGCACATGTCTAAGACAGACCCAGACCCAGACCCAAACCCAAACCCAAACCCAGACCCGTTCCTACCATAATAGTAATAATGCCTAGCATGGGGGACGGTCTGCCGACGTTGTCGGCGACAATGCCAATTAGCAATTAGAGCATTATCTAGCATTAGGCAATGGCAATAACAATAATGATGAGGTGTGCCGCGGCATGCCGCAAGGAGTCGAAGTCTAACAGCTCTGATAGACCGCAATTTTCCACCTTACAAATGGCGACAATTTTGCATAGCTTCAGGTAAACGCTGATAGATCAATAGATAGATGCCTGTCTGGTTATGCCATGTTAGCTTAGAAATTAGAGTTGAGTTTGTCTATAAGAAAGACATGCTATTTAATCATGCCATGGCATGCGTCCGACTTGTGGCTCTTCAATTGGTTTCGCAAATATTTGCCCTCTAAGCAAAGTCTTCACTGACTTCCGGTATATCGGGATTTTTCTGCTTGAGCACGAATTCAATGTCATGTTGCGTAGTTATCTGAAGATTATCTAATCGGGTAGACGTTTTCGTATGCTAACAAGCCAAATTATAACTGTGAAATGCATTTTGGGGTAGGGAGAAATGGGGAGAGAGACATTCGATCTCTTTGAGAGTAATTTCCTGACCGTCGTAAAGATTCTTGCGGACCCAAAAGTTGTCTTGGCTAACTCTTGTTTAAGTTTCCAACATTCTATACTTTGAACTGGGATTTGGATTGGGCTACATTTCGATTGTAGAGAGATCTGTGAACTAATGTACCCTATCCAATCCACTTCAGTCAACTAAATGCAAAAGTCATGCAGAAGTAAAGTCTAAGACTTTTCCCACTTCTTGCACTCCCATTGCAGGCATCAACTACCATGGATAAGTCCACGTTGACACAGAAGAATTACGCGAGCGTCTACAATGAGACGACGAAGCCCAAGAAACCGAAGCGTCGCGACAAGAGCGATCTGGGTCCCGATTTTGTGGCGCCCGATGGCGGCTGGGGCTGGGTCATCTGTGTGGCCGCGGGCCTGAATAATGTGAGTACCACAGAGAGAGAGAGAGAGAGAACTACAGCAGATATGGAAACGACTTCAACTAATCCTTTCTGGCTTTGTATAGTTCTTCATGTTTCCGGCACTGCAGCAGTACGGTCTGATCTACCGGGCGCGCATGTCGACGCTGGGCTTCGATGCCAAGGAGACGACGATCATTGTGAATGTGGTGATGACGCTGTCCTCGCTAGTGGGTAAGTCACAGCATCTCTGGGTGGATCTAGGCTCGGTAACTACATCGACTATTTCCAGGCATTTTCAATGGAGCAATGTTTCGGCGCTTCACCTTCCGCCAGGTGGCGCTGGCTGGCGCATCCCTTGGCTTTTTGGGCATCTTCGGCTCGGCCTTTTGCACCACCTTCTGGCAGTACATCATCTGCCTGTCGCTGATCTATGGTGTGGGCCTGGGTCTGGCCATGGCCGCCGTCTCGCTGGCCGTGAACACGTACTTTAAGCAGAGCCGCCGGCGTGCCACCGGCTTCTCGTGGACCATCACGGGCCTGGGACCCATCATCTTTCCGTACGTGTCCACCTTTCTGCTGGACTACTATGGCTCGCTGGGCACGATTCTGGTGTATGCCGGCATCGCGTTCAATGCGGTGCTCTGCGCCCTTACGCTGCAGCCGGTGATGCGGCATGTGCGCAAGCCGGAGAAGCCCGAGCCCGACAGCGTCGATCCCAAGGACCAGCCGGAGCTGCTCGAGGCCAATGGCAATTTGCTGTCCGCGGGCAGCGATCCGTGGAGCGACTACGAGTGCAAGTACTGCCAGTACCAGAAGCGCGCCAAGCGTGGCATCTTCTCCTCGCAGTATCTCTTCAATGACGACGATCCCGAGCATCCCGGCTACGAGATCACCGATCCAGGCACACCGATGCTGGCACGGGCCAACGACGGCTGGTTCGGCTCCAAGTTGTCGCTGGCCTCCGAGCGGCGGCAGGTGCTGCTGCGCCAGGCCTCTGTCAGTGTCGCGACCTCGGCGGCCACCAAGCTGAGCCGCGACAACTTGGACAAACTGGAGGAGGCCAACGAGGCCGATCGGCTGCAGCGGCAGCAGGAGTCGGCCATGGGTCTATCCAAGCCGAACTACTTCAATCGTGAGCGCGGCGACCTCGGCCGGTACGCTAGCAAGACGAGCATCTACTCCAAGCCGGGCGGCGAGGAGCCCCTGCGCTGCACTTGCGCCGAGGACAAGGCGGTGCTGGAGAAATCAGCCGAGGCGTTGCGTCTCCAGGAGCAGGCACTGCAGGCCGCCGTCGAGGCCGAGGAGGTGGCCAAGCGCAAAATGAAGTTTCGCCAGAAGGTGGCCAAATTCTTCGATCTGGATCTGCTGCGCAATGTGACCTTTGTCAATCTGGTCGTCGGCATGAGCATCATGATGTTCGGCGAGATGAACTTCTCGGTGCTCACGCCGTTCATTCTGAACAGCTATGGCTATACGAACGAGCAGTGCTCCCTGGTCATGTCGCTGCTGGCCTGCATGGACATCTCGGTGCGCTTCCTGGCCCCGCTCTTTCTCGAGAAGGTGAACCTGGACAATCGGGTGCTGTTCGCCTTCGGCATCATTTGCATCGCTGTCGGCCGCGTCATCGTCACCATGGCCTCGTCCTTCAACGTGATCGTGGCCGTCTTTCTGCTCATCGGCTTCGGCAAGGGTTTCCGCACCATATTCTCCCCACTGATCATACCCAGCTATGTGCCGCTGCGTCGCCTGCCTGCCGCCTCCGGACTGCAGCTGATCTTCAACACGCTCTTCTCCTTCGCCATGGGACCCCTGCTGGGTGAGTATTTCCGCTCGAGTGCAGCACACTGGAATCCCTCTAATCTCGAATCTCCATGCTTTGTGCTTTGCAGGCGTCATCACCAATGCCTATGGCTACAGCGCCACCATTCACTGCCTCAACTTCCTCACCGGCCTCGCCCTGCTCATGTGGATCGCCGAGTCAGCGATCCGACGTGCGCTCGGCAAGCCGTACAGCCCACCGGAACAGTAGCGGTCAGCTGGGGCAGCCCTGCTGCAGGAGAGCTACTTATGCGGCCCACCACTGTAGACCAGTTGGCCCAGGTCAAATCTACATCCGTTTCAATTACCTTGTCTATAGTATTACCCTAAGCAATTCGCATTAACTTCGGCTCGTAAGCTCGTACCATAAGCTGCTAGAATTTAAGAGATATTACCTAGCGTAATACCCGATTGCATATACTTCATAAGTACTTATAGTAAGCTATAAAAAAATATTTTTTTTTTTTATATACATATATGTGTTAGCTTTAACGGAACTGTACTTTAAAAACTGAAGAACTGAGTTAACATACATTTATTTGGCTAAAGTTTTTAGATCATTTTATTTTTACTGTACCATGTATACTGTAAAATCTCTAAAAAAAAAAAATTATAATAAAATAAAGTAAAATACACATATTATTGTTCGATTAAGAAATATATAAAGATCAACAGTGTACACTCGGTTAATGAACACAATTCTTGTTTGAGACGTTCGTTAACCGAGTGTTCACTGTATATGAGAATACATTTACTGGATGCCCTGAGGCCAGTTAGCACTGAAATATAAATTTCGTTGGTTTTCTGCACAGTTGGCGTTCGCTAATATCATAAGAAGTTAAGCAAAGTTGAACAAGAATTTAAATAAAATTTAATATCAATTTAATGAAAAATAAGTTTCACTGTGTAAACTGAATTCATCAAACACACCTCGCTGCTGGCTCGCTCGCTTGGCTTTACTGGCGTTAACAGTCGCAGCGCTGTGGGCTGCACAGCATGCACTGCTGTTAGTTAACAGCACGCTAACAGTTCGCTGTTGAGCGCTGCACACTGTTCGGCGTCTCTCAATTGGATTGGCATTTGCGCTGATTTGACGTCGGGCAATTATCGGTATTTAGTTTGTTTGAGCAGCTAAAAGAGACGAGACCGCGGCCCACGTATTGAGCCGATAACCGTTTACCCGCTTAACCGCTCAGCCGCTTAATCGCTTAGCAATTGTTAACCATCGAAGCGGCATGCCAATTGGATAAGTGCAATTGCAGTGCCGCATTGTTTGAATTGGATTCGAATTCGAATTTCGGTTACGTTGCGTCAATTGGACGAAATTAGATTGCGGTGCGTGGTGCTGGGCGACGTTGAACTTGATGAGTTGCCAAAGTCAAAGCCACTAAAAAGATGTAAAATTATTTATTCATCTAATCGTTTCTTTTTTGTTTGCTTTTTTTTGTAAATGTGGGCGTGAGAGTGTGGGCGTGTGTGTGAGCGCACAAGTAAAAATAAAATTGCACACGCAAAACGAGAAGGAGAAGGGAGGGCAGAAGGCGCCAAGAGGCAGATCGACTGCCAGCGATAAATTCGCATTCGCATTAGCCAAGAGGAGCAAGCCAAAGCAATTAGCGACAATTATATATATATCAATTGATATATGTATATATATATATATATATATATAAATATATATATTGTCATCGAGGTATGCACACACTTGCTTAGAGATATATCAATCTATGGCTGATTAGATGGCCTGATTAAATCGGTTCTGTAACACGTTCTTATCACGAATTTCGCTCATGAGCTGGGCGCACCTGCCCGCAGGGGCGTGGCTCTAGGGCAGCAAAAAGAAATCGAATCCCTCAAATCAGTTAGCGATCCCAGGCAATCGATCGATCGCACAAAAGAACTATTGTTATCACTTGGCTGTATCTCTCGCTATATAGAAGCTACATATATGTAGTAGTAGCAAACAGATAAAGATAAGATCAACAAGCGAGCCATTGACAGAGCGAATTGGCTTGCAGTTTGCACAGGTAACTAAGGCAGTGAGTGATAAGGCTTGATCGATCAATAGAACTAAGGCAGCAGGAGCTGAGATCGTTTACAACTATTATGCAACATATATCATATATATATATATATATGCTATATACCATCTACTAATCATAGTCTCTAGCTCTAGTTGGCCAAAATGATTCATTGTAGGCTTAGGTTGGTCTTGGCAACGTCTGGTCATATGACGAGGCTGATTGGGCGGGCAAAAGATCTCAGCTCTGAGCACGACAAAAACAACAACAACAACTACAACAACAACAACCACACGATCTCATACCTGACATCTGCCTCGTTCTGTCGCAGTTAATTCTGACAAGTGCTCGTTAGAACTCTATTGCAATTGAACTGGCTTTAAATCATTCCGGAATTGACGTCGATGCCACGCTCATGACATCGGCTCCCGTTGCGTCACAGTGCGAACTGATGAATCTATTGGCATTGATTGCAGAGCGAGGCCAGAGGCGCCAGCGAGACGAGATCCGACATGCCGTCCCAGGAGCAGAAGGTCTATGGGGATACGACACAGCCGCTGCCGCGCCGGGCCGCAGGAGACGGCGTCTACTACAACCGGAAGGACAAGAGTGATCTTGGCGAGAATTTTGTGGCGCCCGATGGCGGCTGGGCGTGGCTGGTGTGCATCGCCGCCGGCATATCGAATGTAGGTAAAATCGAAACTCCCATCCAGTGCCAAGCAATTATCCATGGGCAATGCCATCGCTCTGACAGATGTCGCTGTATCCGTGCCTGCAGCAGTTCGGCCTGCTGTTCGGCCAACGCCTCAGTGTCCTGGGCCTGAGCAGCTCCCAGGTGACGACCATAGTCAATACGCAGCCGGCTGTCGCTGCCTGTTCGGGCCTGCTCAACGGGCCCATGTTTCGGCGCTTCACCTTCCGCCAGGTGGCCATGGCGGGTGCGCTGCTCTCCTTCACCGGCATCGCGCTGAGCGGCTTCTGCGAGACCTTCGCCGGCTACATAGTCGCCTATTCGGTGCTTTACGGTAAGTCGTGTGCCATTCGATTGCTCCAGTTCCTTGGTCACATCCATCTCCATTCTCAGGCTTTGGCATGAGCATCAACGTGTCGGCCTCCTCGCTGGCCATCAACACATACTTCCAGCAGAAGCGGCGACGCGCCGCCGGCTTCTCGTGGACCATCACCGGACTGGGGCCGATCTTCTTTCCATATCTGGTCACCTTCCTGCTGAGCATCTACGATGTCCAGGGCACGGCGCTGATCTTTGCCGCCCTTTCGCTGCACAGCTTTGTCGGCGCGCTGATCTTTCAGCCGGTGCGCTATCACCTGCGCCCGAACGCTGCGACTGCGGCTGCGGCTGAGGCTAAGGATGAGGCTGATGCGGCACTCAAGCAGGCGGAGCAGCAGCCGGAGATACTGTGCGCCCATTGTATGCTGCAGCGCAAGCGCGAGCCGGGCGGCATCTTCTCCAGCCAGTATCTGTACCAGGACGACGATGCCCAGCGACCCGGCTACGAGATCATTGAGCCGGGCACGCCCATGTTGTCGCGGGCGAACGACGGCTGGTATGGGTCCAAGATGTCGCTCAGCTCTGGACGCATGCGCTTCCGCACGGTGTCCAGCTCGAAGGACTTGGAGCATACGCAACGCGTGGCCAGTCCTGCCAGCAAGGAGCAGCAGCAGGACGATGACTTCCTGCGGCCGAACTACTTTCGGCGAGAGCGCGAGGAGTCCATGCTGGAGTCGAGTCGCTGCAGCTGTGCGGAGCAGCGGGCGATCGCTGCTGCTCGCCAAATGGAGCAGCAAGCGGAGCACAACAACAACCACAGCGGCGACACGGAGCTGCCGCCGCCATCCCAGATGAGTTTCGTGCAGAAGATCGTGACCTTCTTCGACCTGGACCTGCTGCGCGACATAACGTTTGTGAATCTGGTCTTCGGCCTGACGGTCATCAACTTCGGGGAGCTGAACTTTGCGATTCTGACGCCGCTCATATTGACGGACTTTGGATTCGAGACGTCGCAGATCACGGTGGCCATGTCCCTGATGGCCGGCATGGACATGATGGTGCGCTTCCTGGTGCCGTTCGTCACCGAGAAGATACCCTGGGATAATCGCGTCTTCTTTCTCATTGGCGTCATGGGCATCGCCATCGGACGCACCGGCGTCGCCTGCACGCGATCCTACATGGGCATCCTGGCCAGCTTCACCTGGATTGGCCTGTGCAAGGGCGTGCGCACCATCTTCTGGCCACTGATCATACCAGGCTACGTGCCGCTGAATCGTCTGCCAGGCGCCTCTGGCCTACAACTGCTCATCACGGGATTGTTTACGCTCATCTTTGGTCCCTTTGTGGGTGGGTATCTGTATCTGTATCTGTATCTGTATCTGTATCTGTATCTGTATCTGTAT
>NW_022046678.1:0-21146 GCF_001654015.2 Drosophila navojoa
TTCGGGGCAGCTACATTAAAAATGCATTTAAATGGCAGCAGCAGCAGCAGCAGCAGCAGCAGCAGCAGCAGCAACAGCAGCAGCAGGAGCAGCAGCAGCAGCAGCAGTAGCAGCAGCAGCAACAACAACAGCAGCAGCAGCAGCAACATGCAACATCTAGCAGCAGGAGCAGCAGCAGCAGCTGTTGCAGCTGCTTTATAAAAATCACTGAGAATTGGAAATGGAGACGACGCGTCGATGGCAACGTTCAACCTGCAGCTTTGATCGCATCAGCTGTCAGAAATTGTGAATGACTGACAGGAGCTGGGGCGCGGGGCGTGGCTGCATAATTTGTGGCATGCAAAGAGCTAACAAAGCGACAGCACAGCTCATAAAAACGAAACAACAAAGCTAAAAAAAAAAAAAACACAGAAAAAAACAGAAAAAAACTTTCGACATGCTGACGAGGACGCGTCAAAGGCGATCGAACAGGCATCGAAGGGTTCCGCTTGCCGCAGTTGCTGCCACAATTGCTGCTGCTGCTGCTGCTGCTGCTGCTGTAACTGTACTTGTATTGATTGTGCGGCAGCAACAGCCAGCAGCAGCGGCAGTAACTTGAGCATGTTGCACTTCCGCCGGCTGTCGTTGCCAGACGTTTTAGCAATTTGCAACGCCAGCAAATTGGGCCAAATTATGAGCTGGTAACAAAACTTGCCAGCCAGCCCCCTCCCACCCTCTCTCTCTCTCTCTCACTCACTCACCTGCCGCGAATATCAGGTGTGTGTGTGTGTGTGTGTTTGTGTGTGGCAAGGACGCACGAGCTGCACATCCATCAGCTCACAGCAGCACTCGAAGCGCTTTGCCTCAAACTTCATCTCTTCAAGCCAAATGGCAGAAGAAGAAGCAGCAGCAGCAGATGAAGGAGGAGAAGGGAAAAATAAAAACTGAAATCTCTTACGATAATCGTTTTTCTTCTTCTTTCTTCTTTTTTTTTTTTTTGTTTTATTTTAATTTGTTTTTTATTTCTATTTCTTGTGTTGCTTCAGTCATCATAAATCATTGCGAGCGACGCTGAGAGACATTTCCAAGACGCAGTTACTAATTGTGTTCAGTTCAAAGTAAATTGAAACAGAGACTTGTAGCCGAGTGTTCGGATCGGATCGGGCCAAGCGAAGAATGAGGGCATGTTTTGAAGCAGGTGCTGGACTCGCAGCAGAAAGCTAGAGTCTGGCCAGAGTCAGAGCAATTGAGGTTTGGGCTTGGCCAGTGCTGCCAGATGGTTGGAAATTTGAGGTTATGTATATGCTAATTGATTTGAATACTATCAATATGGAAAGAGAGGTCTAGAAAGAAGTGCTGAAATTAAAGGAGGTTTTACTTCAGCTTAGACTGGACAGAGTTGCCAGACTGTAGTACTGCTGCACATGCTTAGGCATATACAGAAAATTCTAGAATAAATGTGATTTTATATATTAGATACACATATATAAAATCACATTTATTCTAGATTTTTCATTTGATACACATATTAAATACTCTGTAAAATCTATAATTATTTAATATAAATAATATTTTAAAAAGTATTTAATTTTCTCATTAAATATTCTGTAGTTGGAGTACATATATTTAAAAAAAAAATTCAGATAAATCCAGAAAAAATCTAGTCTGACTCTATTATCTCATTGAATACTCTGTAATAAGAATACCAGCGGGGTATATATATATTTTTTTTTTTTGGCAAATAAATATAAAAAAATAAAAAATATATATAAGCTCTAATCAGACTTTATATCTCATTGAATACTCTGTAATATGAATTCTAGCAGGGTATATATGTTCCGAAAGTAAATCTAGAAAAATTCCATAACGACGGAAAGATATTTAGGACTAGATCGACGCAGCTCTTCGCTTTGATCGGGAATAAAGAATAAAAGTTCTTTTATGCTGTTTTCTAAGCTTCCCTCTCTCTATTGCATAGATTTAAACAAAACCCAGAATGGCATTTGAGGCTGTCATTTTCAATTAGTTCGAGACATAAAAAGAGCTAATAAATTCATGGAATAGAGAGTTCAGTGAATAGCGAAATCAATGAATAGATAATGGCATAACTGATTCTCACTATGATTTATAATTATTAAACATATCATCTCAGTCCATGTGGAATGAAAAGAGAACGCCATAATTCAGCCTTACTGAGATTAAAAGATTTTACGACTTATCTATGGAAATGTTCACGAATCAAGCTTTATGAATCTTTATGATAATACTAAGTTCTGTCTAAGTTTGTTAAGCAAAAATTACAATTTCATAAATTGCATAATTTTACATAAATTCCAACTCTGATTTTACAGCCAGAATTTTCTTAAGAGAAAATCAAATAAATATTGTATAACTGAAACTCTTTTCATAGAGAAATGTATTTTAGCTAAATCATAGTTTGATAAAAGTCTATTGTAAATGCGCATAGGCTTTGACTTGACAACTTGACTTCAGATGAGTGGCTTTTCAAAAAGTGAATAATCTCACTCTAAGCCCAAGAGGTTCTTAGTAAGAACTTGTAACTGAATTTTTTAAATTGAAAAAAATTACTAAAAATTAAATGCAAATTTATTTTATTTAATTTTTTATATTATTTTGAAGTACATTTATTTTTAAATATTTTTTAATATTTTTTATATATATATATTAAAATTATTTTTACTATTATTTTTTTTTTTTTTAATATTTTTAGTCAATTTGCCGTTGCTCGCCTTAACTGAGTCAAGCTGTCAAGTTGCAAAGGCGTCTGGGCAGCCAAATGTCAGCCACAACTGGGGGCCACAGCCCACGCACACAGACACACCTACATAGGCAAAGGTTAAAGTTCGTTTAGCAACTAAAGTCGAAGCGCATTCGCAACTCCTCCAAATGGAGTTGCGCCCAGTCGCCGGGGCTGCAGTTGTTGCCGTTGTTGCCAGCAATATTTACGCACATGTTGAGCAACATTTGGGCAGCGAAAGCAAAACCAAATAAATTTCGAACTGAAACCGAAAAGAGTGCAGCATGGGGCACGTTGCGAGCAAAGTAAAAGTGACAAATGCTGCGGCATGGACGGGCCAAAAGCGGTTTATGGCTAAAGCTCTACTCACATTTTCAGCTGTTGCCAATTGTTGTTGTTGCTGGTTGGTTGTTGTTGTTGCTAGTGTTGCGGCTGCTTCTTGTTGCAAGCTCAAATGTCAGGCCAGCGCAGCAACACACACACACACACACACACACACACGAAGGTAAACAAAATCCTGCTGAATTGCTCGAAAAATTTCACTGGCAATTTTTGCTTTTTACAAATATTTCATTTATTTTCTTGTTGTTGTTGTTGTTGTTGTTGTTTAGTGTTGCACCTTGCGGCTGCGGCTGCTGCGGCGCCAATGCATGCACTTCATAACTCTACAGAGATTGTGGCAATTGCATCAGATAACACACTGGTAATCCACACCGCAGTTTGATTTTCTTTTCGGTTTCTTATTTTTTTTTTTTCTTATACAAAACAAAAACTTTTGCGAGACACTTGAAAAAAAAAATTTTTGTATTCGCTTCTTATGAAACACTCACTTTAATTTTTGTTTCTCTTTTGATTTGTGTAAAAAAAAAAATAGCAGTAAATAATTTGCAATTGTATATAAACAAACGCACGTTGTCTGTGCGCTGAGTTTTACGAGAATTACGAGACGAGGCCAGGCCGTCGAGTAAATCGGTTCGTGCTTAAGTCCGCCGACACGAAACGCACGCCACGAGCTAACGAAACGCAATGCGAGCAGCAGGTGAGGGTGCAGACAGAGATTCAGCCAAGGCGGCGCATCGAGCCCAACGACTGCGAGCACGAACATGTTCGAGCGCGTTCGAGCGGCGCTGTTAACGCGCTGCTGTTGCACTGTTAAGCGCCGTGCGAAGAGCAGCCAAACGAGAATTTCTCAGGAGAGTCGTTGCATGGAATCGTTGGAGTTAATGAGTTGAGATCAAGCTGGATGGATAGAGGGCTCGTTTAATCTGTGGGAAGTGCATGCAGTAGAATATATTGCAGTCTTATATGACGCACAAACCTTTTTTAATTATTATATCGATTTTAGTTTTCTATTATTTCGAATATTTAATAAATGAAAATAAATTTTAAAAAACTTTGTACTTTTTGGGTATTCTAAGATAAGATCAGCGAGGACCTACGGATGAATCAATTCATACATATGTATTTAAGGAGTAAAGCTAAGGCTTAAGCGCTATGAGCGTTATCAAACTAGATTGTTTGACTGAAGGCCCATCGATAGATTAATGTATATACATATGTAAAATATCATATATAATCAAAATATCATATAAATGTATGTGTGCATGAGACCTACGGGCGTTGTTTAAGTGATCAATCTACATACATAATCTACATACATACATACATACAATGTATATGCAACTAAAAAATGTACTGCTGCACTATACAAAACATATAATAAATGAAATGCCATAGGTTCTGTTTGAAGGTGTCTAAAATTTATGAAGCTAAGCTGCAACAGTTTTTTCTAACCTTTTCTAGCTATTCTTTCTAGCTATAGTATTCCTATTTTTGTGAAGAGCTATATTTAAGAAGTTTTTTTTTTTTTTTCAAGTCATAAACTGGAAAAAATATCTAAATGGATAATAGGAAAAATATATGATTATTAATACTAGTTTAAAATTGTTTTAAAATTTTGCAAAATTTTAAGAGATGACGGGAATATCATTATTATACATATGACGAAGCAGCACCCAAAGTGAATTATTTTGATCAATCTAAACTGATTGAGGGAGCAAGAGGTGTGATTTGCTTACTCTAAATGCTCTTTAAAATCAAATAAAAATATCTAGGTATACTCGGAATGTCTTAGGAAAGAAATCAACTATTATTTCTATATAGATTGATTGAATATACTCGAAAATTTTAAATTTAACCCTATATAGATTGTTGTTTTCTATGAATATTTTGCTCTCTCTCTCTCTCTCCCTCTCTTTCTCTCTCTCTCTCTCTCTCTTTCTCTTTCTCTCTCTCTCTCTCTCTCTCTCTCTCTCTGTCTCTCTATCTATATCTTAATTTAACTGACAATCTCTTCGTACCCCCAAATTCACTTTGAAATTAACTAGATCTATTGATTCATCAATATCAAATAAATATAACTAATAGAAATATATTTACAGGTTTATTTTAAAACTCTCAAGACTCTGTCTCACTCTCTCTCTCTCTATCTCTCTGTATCTCTCTCTGTCTCTCTCGCCATCACTCTCTCTCACTCTCTCTGTCTCTCGCTCTCTCCCTCTCTCTTTGTGACTATTACCCAGATTATCTGGAACATGTTCACTGCGCTGCTCTAAGCCATTTTCTTTTGACAAGTTTTAGCCCAGTTTGTTCGCCTGACCCGCTCAACTATCTGGCTGGAGTCATCGCCTGACGCTAATAATTCCCGGTTCGATTCTGGGCCTGGGTGTCGGATGTCAGTGGGAGAAGCGTTGGCTGCCATTCGTGGCGAACTGCTGTTCATCATTAGGATGATTGCTGGGGATATCATTTGGCGTTGTTTCCTATAATTTAGCTGGCTTTGGCCCGGCCGATGCGCCATTGCGCCGCTTGGCGTTTGCCACTGAGGTAGTCCCCGGCTCTATCCAGAGCCAGTTTCCAGCTTAATTGCGAATTTATGGCCGCCGTTGTGAGTGTGCAAGGCTAGGCTTGGGTGGGTGAGTGGGGCGGCCAAAGGCAAAGTCAGAGAGGTGGGAGGGGGGGAGATGGGCTTAAGCACAGCGTGGGTTTTTGGCCAATTGCAACGGCAACTGCAGCAGCAGCAGCAGCAGCAGCAGCAACTGTTGCCCAAAATTGAAGAATTCGCCTGAGGTCAATGCTGTCATGACACTCAGTCGAAATCTTAGCGTTTTATTTGATACCCTCTGGATGTTGTGAAGGGGTGGATTGGTTTGCTGATTGGCATATCTATATAGACGAATGCTTTGATATCTTTTCTAATTAGAAGTTACATTGTATGGCATAAGGAAGAGTTTTCACTGGATTTATCGATAGATATCGAGCAGAGGAAGTACCAATGATATATGAATAATGTAAGCACAAGCTGACTGAGCTCAGTATACATTCAAATCTGTATTTTACATGAAGCATATCAAAATATAATGATTGATGTAGAAAAGTATCGATAAATAATATCGATTTGCAAAAATCGATACATAAAATCAAAAGGCATCTGAAAATACAATTATGCATGGATATATATCGATATATATATGATGAGATATATGGATACATATCGATAAATAATATCGATGTATACTATCGGTATATACAATCGATAAATATCGATGTGTTTAATGAAAGACATATGGAAATACAATAAAAGATATGAATATATATCGATATATAATATAAATTTGCAATATCGTTACATGAAATCGATAATTATCGATTTGAAAGCAAATCAGCTCTAAGATCTAACTACTTTCATGTTATACACTTTTCTAAGGCTCAACTGCCAGTGGATGAAGGGTATGTGGGCTAGTCGAGCCAACTGCTGTTGTTGCTAATCTTGTTCCTGGTTTGATGTTTTGCTTTTTCGTTAGGCTGCAATCAAAGCCGCAGCTGTTGCACCCACAACTGCTGCTGCTGCTGCTGCCCGACTTAGGCAGGCAATCAGAGCCGGCAACATCTTGCTTGAGGCGCTGGCATATGGTGCGATCGTGAATGGGCGCTTGTGTCTGGCACAGGTTTTGCCAAAAGAAAAAGAACGACACACAGAAGAAGACAAGAGAAGGAAAGACAAAAAGGTAAAGACTTAAAGGGGGGGCAAAGCGGAGTGGAGCGGAGCTGCGACTGGAAGACGACACTGTGGGAGCCCTTTCCGAGATGCGACGTGTTAATCAGTTGTCTGCATGATGCGCCGATTCTGAGATGCTGCATAATTGAATCGATACACAACGGACGAGCGGACGAACGGACGAACTGACAATGAGCAGAGATATGTGTGCATGTTCTCGATAGGAAATGTTTATTTTAACTTTTTGTGTGGAAAATTTATGGCACGACGCATCGAGCGCAATTTAAACTACGCGTGTGAGTGCGAGATGTGAGCGAGACGGAGAGAGAGAGAGAGTAGGAGAATGGGAGAGTAAGAGAGAGAGAGGCCGAGAGATAGTGTAAGAGAGGGTGTTTGGTGTTTAGTTCTTGAATCCCCTTGCATTGGTATATCTTCCAGTGATAAAGTGTTTGCGCCACGTTGCGCTTCATCCAATATTCTCTCTTTCGTATGATGCTCGGTATGCGTGTGTGTGTGTGTTTGTGTGTCTGCTTCTATTTTTTTTGGTAATTGTCGTGTAATTTATGGTCCACGCATGGGAATATCAATGTTTTCTGGTCTATATTTACACACACACACACACACACACACACACAGCTAGCTAGAAGAGCGAGAGGCTGCCACACTTTGACTCGAGCGCTTCTGTTTTTTCTGCCTCTCGCAATTGTTTATAAACAATCGACACCAGCGACTGCTGCAACTATGTTTGGATAGGTTATCGACGGAAGGAATTTCGGTACACTCTGATATGTCCATGATGGAATGATTCCTTGAGCAAAAACTAATCTTTCTATGACAAAGCTGGGGATCTGAACAACTCCAACTTAAGATTCGATTGAACTGGCTCGGACTGAAGCGCGAGTCACGCCACATCTTTTCACTTTCCGCTGACTTCACTCGCTTCCTGTGTTCCTTGGAAACTTTTCCACTTCCAGCTTGCTCAGCTTGATTGATTTTCCTCTGTTTTCCCCGCGCTGGCTTTACTTTCAAGTGCCTTGACAAAAACTATCAAATTTTTGGTTGTATCGGGATCTTAAAGTTTCGCAGAACTATGTAATATTTCCGTTATGCGACTAATTTAGATGCAACGGCAACGACAGGCGCTTGGCTGAAGGTGGGCATCGTCGTGTCTTGTTCTATGTTTAAAACGCGTCACCCCACAGCAATTAGAAATTCCTAGGGGCCGCAGACTTGGGCGCAGACTTTGTACCTCGAGTGCGGCTATTTCTAGCAGCCACTCCACGAAACTGTTGGGGCTGGGGCTGGGCAGGAGTTGGGGCAGGAGTTGGGCGCTTGCTGAATTCAATTTCATCAAATCAAATGAAATCTAATGTAATCCCTTTTACGCCCGACGCGTACGCAACGCATGCTCCGCCCACTTGAATGCCAGAGTCCCCATTTAGTTGACAGTTTTGCTGTTCATTAGTTGCTGCTGCTGTTGCTGCTGCTGCTGCTGCTGTTGCTGCTGCTGCTGGTTTGGCGCATTGCTTAGACCATGGTCCATGGCAACAGCCAGTCAATGTCAGAGCTATTTGCAAAACTCGTGCCGCAGTCGTTTTTGCTGTCGCCATCTCATCTCATCTCAGCCCCAGCTCCCTGCCCACTGATTGTTGTCAGCCAGCGGCAGCAGCAGCAGCAGCAGCAGCAGCGACAGCGGATGCAACGTTGCTTAAAATATCAGCCATGTCGCTTTGGGGTGGCCTCTGCCCGTGCCCGTGCCCGTGCCTGGGCCTGGGCTCTGCCCCCGTATTCCGGACAGCTGTATTTCATTCAGATGGCGGCGGTTGCCATTTGGCACGCTTCTTCCCCAGCAACAGCAACAACAGCAACAACAACAACAACAACAACAACGACTGCAAATGAGTTGTGCCAAATTCAAGGGCGAGCAGCCCGTTTTATGGCACGAAAGCCAAGACGCCGCCAATCTAAACCAATTCGAAGCAATCGCAGTGCTGCCTGGCGAAGCGTTTGCACTATTTTTGAACGTCCGGCCGTATCTTGTTTCGCCTTGGTATACCCTGTAAGGCATAGGGTATATGGGCGAGAGGCGAGGAGCAGCGCCGAGTATTTGATAGTCGGCATATGGGAAGGGGTTGATGGCTGAGTTGTTATTATCCGAAGGCTGGAAGCCTCCTGAAATACCATGAGGAGCGCTGCCAGCGTCGCTTTTTATGTGTGTTTACTGTGAAATTTATTTTTAATTTAAGCGACGCGTTGCCTGCAACTGGAGTGACTGCAGAGGCAGAGAGAGAGAGAGAGAGAGAGAGAGAGAGAGAGAGAGAGAGAGAGAGAGAGAGAGTGAGAGAGAGAGAAGAACACGGCAAAACATTTAAACAGGATGCAGTGGCAGCAGCAGCAACAGCAGCAACAGCAGCGGCAATGGCAACAAGGGCAGCATCCCCTCCATTCCTGGACTGCATCCCCATTGGCGACCAAGTCGAGTCAAGTCATGCAGCCGAGCTGAAATTGCTTAAAAATTGCCAGACAGTGCAAATATGTTTCGGGGGAGAAATGGCCCGGGGCCCGGCTGTTTGCCATTGCCATTGCCATTGTTGTTGTTGTTGGTGGTGGTGCTGGTGCTGGTGGTGGAGCTGGATCTCCGTTCACTGTTGCCAGCCTCGAGTTGACAGCGGCAGCAACAAATAGTTTGCCCAAAAAAAAAAAAAGAGGAGAAAAAAAAGAGAGAATAGAGGAGGCGAATAAAGCAGCAACAGCAACGCACAAAGATCAACTGCCCCACCCCTGCCCCTGCTGCTGCTGCTGCTGCTGCTGCTGGCGGGACGTCATGGGGCCAGCTGTCAGTCTGGGCGCATTAAAATGCAAAAGCATTTCATTTGCCGCCTCGCAGACAAAATTCAAAATCAGCAAATTACGTGCCAGCAGAATGGCGGGCCATGTAACTAACACTTGGCAAGCTGCAACAGCAGCAGGAGCAGCAGGAGGAGCTGGAGCAGCAGGAGGAGCAGGAGGAGCAAGAGCAGCAGGAGCAGCAGGAGGAGCAGCAGCAGCCACCCCTGGGGCGATAGAACCTTTTGCCGTTTGGCATGGCCAGGGCCATGGCTAACC
Source organism: Drosophila navojoa (assembly GCF_001654015.2). The sequence goes on from NW_022046678.1 coordinate 9,900, forward strand.
CTCTCCCGGCTCACCCGCTTAAGACGACATGTAATTATCGCTGGCAAAAAGGGAATTCGCAGCGTGAATGTCACCAACGGTGACTGCATCACAGCCAGTCACAGTCGGTCACCGTGACTGTGAAGAGCAGTAAGCAAATCCCAATCACATCAGAGAAACAAAGACCGAGATAGGTAAAGCTTCCGGTTTAGCCTCTACCATGGCCATAAGCACGCCCCTTGGCCAAGGAAGAGAGCGTGAGCGTGAGCTACGGCACAGCTTAACTGCCTTGCTGTATGGCAACTCTGGCCGCACTCGCTCATCTCTATCCCTGCTGGCCACACAAAAGGTGCCTCAAGCAGCACCGCCTCCGTCCCGGGCGGGCTCAATGCCTCGTGACTGGCAGCAGCTGCGAGTGGACGGATACCCGGCCCCAATGCCAATCGGCACTCGTAATGAAGTCGACTCCACTCTTAGTGCTTCCCGGGCGAGAGTGGGTGGTTGGGTGGCTGGGTGGGTGAGTGGCCATACGTGTTGGTATTTTGCACTCGGTGAGGTTTATTTAAATTTGACGCTCGCCTTGCAGCCGGCGCTCTTTGGGCTTCGCCTCGTCGCTGCGTCTGTCTGTCGCCGGCCAACCGATTACTTTCGCTGTCTAAATTATTTCGCAAAACGGTTTCGGGTTATTTGAGCAGCGCTTTGGGGCCGGCTCAAGGTGAATGGCAGGCGAACGAACGGTAATTACTTAAAAATCAACCGCCTGCCGCCTGCCTCCTGCCGTCTCCTGCTCGGACACGAAATCGGAGTCGTACTCGAATTCGAATTCGCAGCGCTGCCAGTGAAGTTGGAGACAAAGTCGTGACTGGGGATCTGCGAGCGTTACTTCTGGTGCGTGCGACGGTTTATGGCACGCTTGGGAGCGAGTAGACGAAGCGCGGGGGAGGGGGTGGAACGGCCAGTCTCTGCACTTGAGCGGCTGCTGGCCATTTGCAAAAGTGAAATGCAAGTAATTAAAATTGCCAGCAAACAGGTTACCCGATACCCGCATGGCATGTCAGGTCTGCCGGGGGGTGTAGGGGGTGCACTTGCTGATTAGGCTCCAATGGGTTTGGTGTTGCTGTTGCCCCGCCCCCTCCCCAAACTACAGTTGCCCTGCCCTCGCCCAGCTCAGCTAGTGTCAACAATTACATTGCGTAGGTTCGCACGCCCCAATCACTGACGCTCGCCCGCCTCTCACCCTCCCGCATATCAGAAACAGTTCCCAGTCTGCATCTCACTTGGCATCTGAGTGGGTCTCAGTGAACCCCCGCCCCCATCTCCGCTAGCATTCAATTGAATTGGAGCATTGTTTGTTTCTGGAAATGCTCTCGCTCTCTGTGCCCATCTACATTACGTATATTATTATTTTTTTTTTGGTTTTTGGTTTTTTTTTTTTGGCTGTTTGTTTTTTCAGTCACGGCTGCCGAAGAGGCTGCAAAAACGCCGAAAAGGCACGTAGCTCATTGCCGGAACTGCAAACGGAGCCGTGGCCCTGGCACTTTACCACGTCGCCTGCCACTTTGCTTTCATTTCATTTCGTTTCGTCTCGTTTCGTTTCGTTTTCGATTTTCCATTTCTTTATGAAAATTGCTGATAATCACACAAAGCAGCAGCAGCAGCAGCAGCATCGGCAGCAGCATCGCCAGCAACTCCTCTGGCAACAGAGACGGAGCCACGTCATGGCAAAGTGCGAAGCCGAGACACTTGCCTCGGAGATCACTCGATATGTACTTATCTCCAGGCAGGGGCGCAGGGCAAGCGAAGGGCGTATGAAGTTTTTTTCTTATTATTTTCATTTTTCTCTCTTTTTTTTTTTTGGGCAAGTGCTTTCGAGCTGTCTGCTGTGGGGGCTGTGATTGAAAGTGATTTCGAAAGTGGCAGCGAGTGTGAAGATTATAATTGTATAGAGCGCAGCATGGAAGGCAATCTGAGACAGCCAGAGCCAGAGCCACATAGTGAGCTGCATATGCAAATGATTCGCTCGATTAAAGCGCTCGCTGGGGCTAGGTCAGCGGGCAGGATTGCCATTAGATATCGTAAATCTGTTGAGTGGCATTCATATGGCAGAGTGTAACTAGACTCCGTCTCCTGCTAAAGTTCCATTCGGGCTGCAGACGGCATTCGCTTTGATTCGAACATCCATCCACTTTGTTTTCATATACATTTGAAAAGCACGGAACTTGTGAATTCTGAATTGTGAATTGTGAATGCCAGCTGCAAGTAGTTGGCTGAGTTGGCTGAGTTGGCGAGCCGACGGAGGCTCAATGCAAATGATACAAATGGAAAAACTTGCTCACTTCGAGCACATTTTAATCAACTCTGAATGGCACCACTCAATCTCAAAATGAGCAGCAGGAGACGGGAGACGACAGAGGGAGAGAGGAGGGAGTGAGAGAGAGATAGTCGAAAACGCATCCTGAATGCGGCATGAAAACATGTTTAATAAATGAAATTGTCATACCCGATGGGCTTCTGATGTGGCGTCTCGCTGCGAAGGGGCAAACAACTTAAGATGACAGCCTCAACGTCTATGCCTGATGATTTTCGTGATGATGATGATGATGATGATGATGATGATGATGATGATGATGATGTTGCTGTTGCTGTTGCTGTTGCTGCAAGCTGACAATGACAATGTTGACGTTGTCGCTGCTGCCTCGGCTGATGACTTTGAATGACTCAACTCAGACGCTGCTTGCCTTTTGCCATATTGAGCACACATCGAGCCTCAAGAATCACTGCTACAACCCCCCTACCACCATCCTCCCCCCAAAAAAAAAAACCAGCCATGCTGCACTCTATCATTGGAGCCAAGTGTAATTATTAGAAGCAGACAGCATTATCATTATGACTGACTGATAAAAATAAAGTACAACACACTCTACACTCTCTCTCTCTCTCTCTCTCTCTCTCTCTCTCTCTCCCTCTCTCTGTCTCACTTTGCCTTGCGCTTTGGGGGAGCGCTTTATGTGCTCACGTTGAAGTTTGGCCACAGCTTCGTCTGTCGCCAACAGTTCCAACCCCCAACCCAATCCAATCCCAACCTCAACCCCAACCCCAACCCCGACTCCGACTCCAATTCGTATCTCCATTCAGACATTATTTTCATTGAATCGCTTCATGCTCGGAAATTTATTGTTATTATTAGTCGAGCGAGCTGCGCCGCGCTGATTCTCTTCGCACTCTTCAAGCTATTTTCATTTTGGCTTGATGTGTCGCCAGCTCTGCCGCTGCCGCTGCCGCTGCCGCTGCTGTTTCGTTTTTTGTTTCTTTCATTTTTTCGGGTTCGAGTTCGGGTTGAGTAAAAATTTATGTGAAAATTCATAATTGGATTATGGCATTTTCAGCTCTTTCAGCGGTCGTTGGCGTCGCCTTTGCGCGCCCAGCTTGAAGGGGGTCCCACCACACTCTGACTTTGACTTCGACTTCGACTTTGACTGCTTTGCTTGCTATCTGCATCTGCATCTCCAGCTGTTGCTGTTGTTGTTGCTGTAGACTCTTGCCGCAAGTGACAATGAACTTGAAAAGAAACCAAAAAGTCTCGCTCGTATTGCAACTAGCTGTCATTTTTTTATACTTTTTTTTTTTGGCTTTTTCAGCAAAGCGAATTGCTTTGCTTAAGCCCTATTAAAGTGGCTACAAAGAGCCCTTAGTTGATTGTTTTTTGGTTTTTATTTCTTTCAGTAATAAGCATACGAAAGACAATCAACTTTAGTCCATTACACAATGCCCCTGTGCAAGAGCTCGTTCAGTTTTCCTAAACTTCAGTAATTTTCAATCTCTGACTGAAAACACTGAAGACTTGGCATGGCTTGGCATAGGTTTTCTTCTTATATTTTGTATATTAAGAGTTGAGTTCATTCAATGCAACCTTTTTAAAATATTTCCCTTTATGAATCAAAATATTTTATACAATATTTATGGATTAGTGTCCAGCTACAACACTTTTCAATCAAGCAATCAGATATCTATTTTTAGGGATATGAAAGATAATAAACACTAAAAGGCATAGCTTAGGTAAAGAAATAACTGTAGACTCTACTAATCATAGATTAAGGGAATATTTTACAGACCTTACATTCAGAGGCAGTCTAACTGAGTCTAGATGGTCTTACTATGCTCCAAGCTACCAATACCTAATAGCCTTATAATACCCAGTTTCTCGATTTACTACCATCCAAGAGGATGTTTGGAGGATATGAGATTTACGCAACTAACGTCCATAGGATATTCGATTCGATATATTGGTGCTCACTTGTCTTTAGCTTAGCCATTTGGGATGATCAGTTAGAGCTCGAATTAGACTTTTACTTAAGTCCAAATATATAGCAAAGAATCTATATCAAATTTGGCTTCTATTTGGTTCCACCAGCCTAAGACCTGAAAAGGTTCTTGTGTATGATTGACGAGCTAGAGATGACATCGAAGGCTGAACAAGATTACAGATAATAAAATTTCAAGTGAGGGAATTGGGAAAACATGTTAGCAAGGGCGTAAAATAATGTCTGATTGGAATAAACTAATTGATTATATGCTAATAGATTCCCAAGAATAATAAATAGATAAATAAATAATAATAATGAGTAATGGAACAAAAGTTAATGAACAAAGTTGAGCTGAAAACTCGTATTACCTCAGCATATTTACTACCCCGTTCATAAGGTTTCTATTGATTATATAAATATATATTCAATATTTTCATATATCATAGCGATTTTCTTGCTATAAATAAATAAAAACCTTGTATGGGAATACGCTGAGCTCCGGCAGAAAGGGTTTTCCGAGGGACTCGTGGAATTTCTATTTCTAAATCAAGCGAATCCAAATTGAAATTGGCTTTAATAAAGTGAGCGAGGTGAGCGGCTGCCTCGCTCGGCAATGCCTCCTACGCAATCTTGTCACGAGTGAAGAGCCGCCCTCTGTCTACCGCCCGCCCTGCCTCTCGCAGTCGTTCTCTCTCTTTCTCTGTTTCTGTCTCGCTGTCTCTTTTCATTCTTTTTAGATAAAATATGCATGCGTTTAAATGCGTTACAATACATTTTTGATTTATTTGCGACGCCATTGACTGAATTTTAAATTACGCCGATTTATTTCCGATTTTTATATATGAGCAAAAAAAAAGAAAGAAAGCAAAACAACAACAACAACAACAACGAACAAAAAACAAAAACAGCAGCAAAGCAGCTGCCATGCAAATTGAGTGGATATGGATGTTGAATCGGGCCAAATCTGTGGGCCGTGTTTGTAAATGTGGCTCATAGGATCTGTATGCGGTTCAGGGCAACACCTAGAAATAACAAACTCTGCTTTTAACGAGCGCTGCTTTCAATGCCCCTTCAAGACAGTTAGATGGGCATATTGGTTTTGTGCAACTATATGGGATATACATACATGTATAGGGGGTATATTATGCTCTTTGAGTCCGTCCATTCGTACATCTTGATGTCTATTATTATGTATGCAAAGGATTTGGAGGAAATTTAGACTAGAAAGATGTAAAATTTTGGAGATCGTGCATATAAGAGTTCCTGATTCGGCCAGAAGAGGCGTGGCTAGGAAGAAAAGACAGATTCTGATAAGTTTTAAACATATACCGAGGTTAGCACAACAACAATTTGCATATAACTACGCCCACTTGGGGGCGTGGCAAGTCGCAGAAATACAACTGGCCGCGTTTGGGCCGTGAATGAGTATGCTGCAGTCGTTAGCACCCGACTTCAATGTGATTACTTGTGTTTCTCTTGTATATATAGTGATTTGTCCAGCTAAATACATATATTTTTATACATATGTATATATGTATGTGTGCATATATATATATTTTATGATTGGCATTTTGCAGTTATTTGGGATGCGTGTGTTTCGATTCAGCTGCAAATTGGCAAATGAAAAATGGGAAAACATTTCTCACAGCTTCGTCAGCGCGGAGCTTTTGTTTTCATTTGATTTAATTCGCTGCAATTCAATTTATGCGATGTCGTTATTTAGTTGATCTCTAAATGCATACATAGTTCATATGTATATCTAGTATATCTAGTATATATGTACTCGTACTGTGGCATAACTGTTTATAGCAATGTCTTTTTGCTCTCTTTGCTTCTGTTTTTGTTTTCGTTTAGCTCTTCGTTCGTTTGGTAACTTAATTAAGTCGGCTCATGTTAACCTAAGCGCAGCTTTTACTTTGCCATGGGAAATGGTGCGACGCGGCGTCTTTAAATGAAAAGCGAGCTGCGACAAGGTCTCCTCCCCGAAAAAAACAGAGAAGAAAAAGAAAAAGAAGCAGCTGAAGGCAAGTATAAACGGCAACAAATTATCAAAAGTAAAACAAAAACAAAAACAACAAAAAACCCAAACAAAGCGAGAGAAAAATGGGGGAAAACGTAGTCCAAGTGAAATAGTGGAGGCTGGTAATTATGCCGTTTGTTTGTCGCTGGGCCGCATTGTTTCACATGGCTCGAATTGCGGGCTCTGCAATGGAAATCGGCTAAGGTTAAAAGCTAACTGAATTACATGTGTAAATATATATGTAGGTACGTATTATATGTATGCATGTCGCATCTATAGCTGGAGCTACTGGAAAGTCTTGCTTACTCCATTGCGAAAATGTCAATATCGTAATCTTACGATATTCAAAAGTTGCCTGAAATGGGATTATTATTGTCTTAAATGTCGTATAAATTGTATTAGCAACGTATCACTATCATAAACTTAAGATAATCAAATTTAGCTTGCGTTTTGTGATTTATCGTATCTCATATATCATACAGACGATATTCAAATTTATCTTGGAATGTTCTATTTAATAATTACTCATGAAATAGAAGAAGAAAAGCATTTGTAGAAATCAGCCTTATTGACACTATATCAATATCGCAACGATATTCAAATGAATCGTGTACTCTCCCATGTCATATATAATGATGAGCCTGTATATCGCATGCAACTTGTATCTTTGAATATTGTATTAGATTATTCAAATGAATCTTGAATGAGGTAATTTATCGCCTCTCATGTCTCAAATGAATTTTATTAGTAATATATCAATCTCGTAATCTTACAATATTTAAATATAACTATACAAATAAATTATCAATTACAATTCTCATATATCAATATCGTAATATGTATTTATAACTGTACCAATAAATCATTAATACGCTTGATATCAGCAACAAAATCAATTATATTGCTCATATATCAATATCGTAACATTACGATATTCAAATTTACTTTGATATGCATCGCACATATGTATATGTTTGGTCTGAAAATGAAATCAAGTACATTTTTAATATTTTATTGAATATCGTAATTTTACGATATTCGTAGACAGTTGTAAAAATTGATATCACACGCTACTCAGGTATAGATCGAATGAGGTTTTAGTAACAATTATACTAATATATAAGATAATCTATTACTGAAAATCGTACTATTACGATATTCAAACGAATCTGTAATCATATCTCGTATCTCTAACTATATCGCATAAAATCATCATATGATTTTCAAATATTTCTTCAAGTCAAAGTCAAAGTCGCTCGAACACTGAGTGACCCCTTCGCAAGAGGCAGCTGCAAATCCTTATATACTATGTAACAGCCCATCTGTATCTACGCTCTTTGATCTAGTTCATGTGTGACTTGTAGTTCCCTTAAGATTCATGAGTTTTCAGTGAACACGATCATAACCATAACCATAAAGTTGACTCTGTTATAGTTGTAATGCACATCTTCTGTGGGGCAAGAGACGACTTCGACTTGCATGCATCGCTCCCTTCCGGCTGGAGTGCAGGCCGTAGACATTTGTTGTCTAAATATAGACCCACCCCAGGCTGTAAGCTGAACTTGTGCATCACAAATCAACACCAAATCCGAGTCTCAAGTGCGCCCACAAATAGCTGCCAGACACTCTAAAAGAAATTTCCGAAATCTTGTCGGCTGTTGAGTAATTCGAACGAACTGTCGCCTGGGAATCGAGAAATCGGCATCGGACGACTCTCAGCAGCTCCTAGAGAACTGATCTGATGAGCATTAACGACATCTAATGAGCATCATTAGTATGTGAAAATGCAGCAGTCGAAAAGGCGAACAACAAACAGTCCAAAATATCAACCACAAGCGCGACCTGTGCCTAAGCACACCGAGATAAGATACCAGCCCGAAATCCGTCTAAGCATGCCTGCAGATACATCTGTATCTACAGCTCGTTTGTGTGTGTGTGTGTGTGTGTGTACATGCTGCTAATGAAGTGGAAAAAGGTTGTACGTGATCGTGCGAGCTAAAAAGGATCCATGCTGCCTGCCTGACTCAAGTCTGGCCTTGCCTGGCTTCTGTGCCGGGCCGACAAATTCCAATTTCGTAATTTTACGATCGCTGTCGATCGCCGAGCCCAGCCGGCCAGCTGCCAAGTATCCCACAGACCCAACTCTGAGTCCCCATCAGACAGTCCGAGTTGACTTTGATCGAAAGTGTTGGAGTTGCGGGGCGAAATATGTCAATTTAAAAGTCAAATTTTTGAATGATGATCAATGATTGTGCTCGATCAGTTCTGTGTGGGCGGGTTTACTGAACTTCAGCTAGATCTCTGCACTCCCTCCCTCTCTCTAGCTCTCTCTCTAGCTCTTTTCCTGCTGTTTTATGCGCTGCTTTGGGTCAATCCTCTGACATTTTCATTTGTCCCATGTGTTTCGGGTTTTACCTCAACAAAAATCTTGTCGTAATTAAATAAAATTTATAATAATTTCTTCTCTCTCACTCTGTTTGCATTGCTTTGTTTTTCTTCTTTTTTTTTCCCTCGTCTCTCTATTTTTATTTTCATTTTCACTGTTTTACCTCGCACCCCCCGCCCCCATTCCCCTCTACCGTTCTCTCTGTTATTTTTTTCGATTTGTTTTTCTTTTGCTTTTGCGCTCTAGTCAGCTAGAGATTTTTGTTTCTCACAGCGTCGCGTCTCGGGGGGGCTATTAAATAGCATGTCCAGAGCCCCGTTTGTAGTTCTTATATTATTATTATTATTATTGTTACAACACACACACACACAGCCACACGCACACGCACATATACTCTCTTTTTTTTCTGTGTCATTTTCGTGTTGCGTGTGTTAAAAAGAAACAACAACAACAACAAGAAGAAGAAGAACAATTATAGAAACAGCTAAGCGCACAATAAACACCTTTACCTTAGACATAGTCTTTGACTCGTTCACATTCTTCCACTTCATCTCTCTCCCTCTCTCTCTCTGTGTCTGTGGCAGCTTCCGCCTCAGTTAAAAATAATGACAATTGAAACTTGGACATTCACGTATTCATGGAAGGAAATCCAAAGATTACATGCACTCATTATGGCAACCATTATCCATAGCTCTCATGCAATGCCCAGAACCAGTTTCTTCCCATTTATTTTGTTCCTTTTTCGTTTTTTAGTAGCACTGTGTCACCTCAGTAATTGGTCGACTCTTGCAACTACATTTCAATTTCAGATTTCTTAGCTTTAGAACGATAATTATGAAGAGTTTTGTCTCAGCTTCTGGCTTAACGAGTCATCAAGGGAGTCAATGGAAGGGAGCGGCAAGAGGATAGAGATCGTAGCATCATTTCAAGTCAAGGTTATGGGCGATGGTACCTGCATTGCTTCAGGAACAAAGGATCTGCCAGAAACTATCGGTTGAATCAAAGCGGCTCTGAGTTCATAGGAAAAGGGATTGCGGCGGAAGTAATGGAAGTTGAACGAAGAAACTCCGAGTTGCGAATTCCGAGGACAGCTTGATATCAGAAGAGTCTTACTTCAATTATGCAAAGAAGAAAGAAGAAGTGAGAGCTGATCATAGAATCTTGTTTAAGCCAACATCCAGATGCTTGAGCCAAAGTCGAAACGGAACAAGGTCAAAATTGATGTTTCAACTGAAGTGAATAGAGAATTGTATAATCAAATTCTGTTGACTTTTTATTGTCTCTAATAAAATTTGTTTGCTTTTATATTATTTTTCGGTATAAATCATCTTCAGTCATATTTGTGTTTTATGTGGCACAGAATGCGAGAACTCAGCGCTGCTTGAGTGAGTGCATACTTTTCCATTTTCCATTTCTTTGGCTCCAGCTGTAGGCCCAGAGGTGCTCGCTCGCACACCCACGCACACTCAGGTGAATTGCTGGGCAAGTTGCTCGGATCGCACAATGGGGGTTTCACAGTCAATTGGCAACCTTGTGCTGCTTGAGAATGGTAACGCAGCGTTGCCACCGGGGAGCAATCTCAACTGGCAAGAGATGGAGAGAGCGAGAGAGTGGGAGGAATGCGAGGGCGAGGGCGGCACATAAAAATTTATGCATAATTTGTAGGCCAGGAAAAGTAGCTCAGAGCCAGAGCGCAGATTTGAATGCAGCCAAGTGATAATAACCTTGGCCAGAACCGAGCCCAGCTGAGCTGAGCAGAGCTAGGGAAACATGTCAGTGGCATGTGGGAAAATGATGAGAATACCAACAGCAACGCTCTCTCTTCGTCTCTCTCTCGCTCTGACTCACTGCGGCCCTAGTCTGGGCTAATTGCAGGCGCGGATTTTGCCATCGCTGGGGTGTCAATTAAATTCACTTAGTAGGTGCGACGACGACTGTGCCACATGTGCGTTGCAGCTGCCTGCGTCTGTCTTCTGCTTGCTGATGCTGCTGCTGTTGCTGTGGGACCCGCTGCTGGCGTTGCTTTTCATTTTCTTTGCCGTATCTGTTTCTGCTTCAGCTTCTGGTCTTTGTCAACGCGCAGACTGATGCATGGATCGGAGATTGCAGACTGAAACGCCTCAAAGGTCAGCCAGTTGTTTGGGGCCAAGAATTTATGGACGAGAACAAGTGCAGCAAGTGCAACAGCAGCAACAGCAACAGCAACAGCAACAGCAGCAGGAGGCACTTTCATGTGGCATGCCATCAATGCGCCTTATTTCATTTAGTTTCCCATTATGTTCGTCGGCTGGCATAAATGCAGCCCGGGGACAATTTGCAATGCGATTAATCCGCTTGATTAGGCTGGGCTTTATCTAAGAGCAGCACATGGCCGACAAGGCCAACAGCCAGCAGGAGCTGTGCACACTGTCTGAAATCTGATTAAAAAATAAAGTTTACTTATCGATAAGTAATCGAAGATCTATGTTAAAGATATATAGAACACCAACACCAGAGAGGGAGAGAGATGAGATGAGATGAGATGAGATGAGATGAGATGAGATGAGATGAGATGAGAT
>NW_022046679.1:0-21129 GCF_001654015.2 Drosophila navojoa
TCTTCCATCTAAAAACAGCTTTTTATTCTGGTAAAAAGTTGGCAGCACTGGTGCTGTGTGCTCATTTTGGCACAGTGAACGAGAGAGCAACAGCCATCTGCTTGCTTCAACGCATTGCCTGTTAAGTAATAGACCGAATTCTGTGCATGTATGCATGCATAAGCTGTGCGTGTGTGTGTGTGTATGCAGAGAAAGCGCGCGCAAAAAGATTCACTAATTAAAAAAAACATAGCAAGTATTAAATGATATGACAGCGGTAGTTAATGTATAGATTTTGCGAACTTTTTACGTAGTTCACACACATATACACGCAGTTACGTCTGTATATATTTCCGCACATTTGTGGCTTGTTGTGAACGAGGTTAAGTTGCCGCTGCCATTGAAAGAGTTCATTGTTGGGTTTGCGACCGCCGTTTCGTTTGATTAGCAAATCGAAGGTCAACAACAAATTGTTAACAGCTTTATCTACGCATTTGGAACAGATACACACATACACAGAAACATACGCATTCGCACGCACATACATACGTATGTATATATGTACATACATATGCATACATGCATTTTTATGGAAGTGTACATATGTTCTATTTGTGCGCTTTATGCTTAACCTTCGTTTTATGCATTTTCGTTGGCTTTATTTTGAATGTTTGGGCTGCAAACGTACAGCTCACACACACATATGTATATACACATGCGCACTCATATTTGCGTATATGTGCACTTATTGCTAATTGTTTGGTTTCTTACCGTTTTGCACTATTATTGACAGCTTTAATCGCTACCAATATACTGTTGTTTTCTTAAATAGTTCTTTAAATATTTTATGCACTGCACTCACTCAATCTACACTTGTTAATTGATATCTTCTTTATGCACAATACCGCTGGCTTGACACCGCAAGTGATGGCACAATTAATCATATGATACACAATCGATTAATTCAATTGACGACTGTTCGATTGTGTGCAAAGACTATTTTATTTTATTTGAAGATAACAGTTATGACAATGTGCAGGAGTTCAATGAAAAAAAAAAAAAAGAACAAAGGAAAGAAGCTGCCATTGTTAATTTTCGTTGCTTATATCAAATGGCATGGGTTCACACTACTATCGATAACAAGTACATTTGGCGGCAAATCTCAGCATTTACTGTGGCAAGGTCAACGCGCAGGCGCCGTGGTGTGCAACGATACTAGAAACTTATCTATATTCGTACATATGAATTGTAAATATCAGCTATATGTGTAACAATAACTATATTTTATGATTGTTGTAGTTTTTGCTAAGTTTTTAATAAGTAATAAAAATAAAATGTGGCAGACATATCGGTATTAAGGCTTCTCGATATATGACATTATGTTATTCACATCCCTATTTGCCGGCAAACACAATACCGAGCGGCAATTGGAACCGCGGATATTTATAAACAACAGACAGTAGCCGCATTAATGAGGCTCGTGAAGCCTGGTTGGGTGCATCACGATGGTAAGCAGTATTCCATGCAGTCGGCCATTTAATTCTATTATGATTTGCTTGTAGATAAACCCATCTTCTCAGTGGACGTACACCAGGATTGTACGAAATTTGCAACGGGCGGACAAGGAAATGATTCGGGACGTGTTGTCATTTGGAACCTCAAGCCGGTGCTCTCTGAGAAGGATGAGAACGATGCATCGGTGCCCCGCATGCTCTGTCAAATGGATCAGCACTTGGCGTGCGTTAACTGTGTGCGCTGGTCACAGAACGGACAGCTCCTTGCATCCGGTTCCGATGATAAGCTGATCATGATCTGGCGCAAGGCCCAAGGATCAAGCGGTGTCTTTGGCACCGGTGGAATGCAGCAGAATCACGAGTCCTGGAAGTGCATACACACGCTGCGCGGCCACGACGGCGACGTTCTGGATCTGGCCTGGTCGCCGAACGATTACTTCCTGGCCAGCTGTAGCATAGATAACACCATCATTATCTGGGATGGTCAGGCGCTGCCCAACATGCTGCAAACTCTGAAAGGACATACGGGTTTGGTGAAAGGTGTGGCCTGGGATCCGGTGGGCAATTTCCTAGCCTCGCAGTCGGACGATCGCAGCATAAAGATCTGGCGCACCGTAGACTGGTCGTGCAACACAACGATCACGGAACCGTTTCAGGAGTGCGGCGGAACCACACACATTCTGCGGCTTTCCTGGTCACCCGATGGCCAGTATCTGGTCTCCGCGCATGCCATGAACGGCGGTGGACCCACAGCCCAAATAGTCGAACGCGAGGGCTGGAAATGTGACAAAGATTTTGTGGGCCATCGCAAGGCGGTGACCTGTGTACGCTTCCACAACTCCATACTTACGCGGTATATGGCCGGCGATAGTCCCAGCAAAGCGATGCAGTACTGCGTCCTGGCTGTGGGCTCCAGGGATCGATCGCTGTCCGTGTGGATGACGGCGCTCCAGCGACCCATGATCGTCATCCATGAACTGTTCAATGACAGCGTGCTGGACCTGTCGTGGGGTCCGCAACAGTGTCTGCTGATGGCCTGCAGCGGCGACGGCACCATCGCCTGCCTGCAGTTCAACGAGGAGGAGCTGGGCACACGTGTCTCCGAGGTGGAAAAGAAGGCCATCTTCAAGCGTAAATACGGCGGCTGCATTGAGGACAACTACGCCATCAAGCAGCAGGCACGTAGCGTGCCCGAGTTCACCTCGTATGCCCTGCCCAATGCGGCCATGGAGCGACGCCTGCCTGTCCAGCCGGGTCAAGCGGGCACAGCGTCGCCAGCGCGTGCCATTAGCAAACAGACAGAGACGCGAACCAAAGATGGCAAGCGACGCATCACACCCATGTTCATACCGCTCAACGAACTCTCAGAGCCGATTTCGACCATGGGCAGCAGCAGCATCTCCAGCACCGGCATCAACACCATCCAAAGCAACAGGTGGGCAGCGTCTATAATTAACAGCCAGAGGCAATTGATGATGAAGCAGCTGAGAGGAGCCGATTGAGAGGCGTTTAGAGTGAGAGAGAGAGAGAGCACGAATCAAGCAGGTGACAACTGCATAGTAATCTTTTCTAGAGCGGACATCTACCCTAACTCCATGAATTTCAAATTAGAGCAAGTGCATCATAGGCTAGCACTTGGATTTAGCTAGAGAATGCCGAACATATATGAAGAAGAAGAAGCAGAAGAAGACGAAAGCAGCTTAAAGTCTGGCATTCAGCAATGAGCAAGAGCATCATCATAAGAGAAGAAGAGGAAGCAGAAGATGAAAAAGAAGAGGGAGCAGAAAAAGAAGAAGCTGTAGAAGAAGAAGAAGAATCTAAGTAGCTGGGAAAGTCCAAGATTTTATGAATACGCCAGACAAAGAAAGAATAAAAGAGAAGCAGAATCAGAAAAAGAAAACAGAAATAAAATTCAGCTAGCTGGGAAAGTAGACGATTCAGCCTGCTGGGAGCAAGTGCAGCAAAGCCATTGGAATCACCAGTGAAATAAGAATAAGAATAAGAAGAAGAAGAAGCCAGACAGCTAGCTTGAAAGGCTTTCAGATATAGAGTCAGCGATTAAGTCAGGAAACAAGATCTCTAGCTCTAGCACTCCTCTAGCCCAATTCAAGCTCACAGCTAATCTATTCTCCGTTTCTTTCAGCAACAGCAATAGCACCAACTGTGGTAGCCACAGCCTGGGCACGGCCGGAGCGGGCACAACGAACGCCGTTAGTGGGGTGGAGCCACTGATGCCAGAGCCGCTGTTCACACGGCCAGACCCGGTGGGACGCCTGATGTTGCCGCCAGCGGCGACAGCGACAGCAACGATTGCACCGCGTCGCAATTCGATGCAGCTGCTTAGCGATTCGAATAGCAGCAATACGCTCGGGCCGAAGATGCAAATAACGGCGAATAGCAAGTGCGAGTTCACCAAATCCGCGCAGGACTATCGCATCCATGTACAGAACGGGCACCTGAAGACGGGCTACGGCATGATCGCCAAGGTGACGGCGCAGCTGAGCCGCGAACAGCTCTGGGAGATGTATGTGGGCTCGCCCGTGATCAATGTGAATCTGTGTAGCAAATATGTGATGCTCTGCTCCCTGGACGGCAGCATGCGGCTGTTGGACATGCCGACCGGCTGCCCCATCATTCCGGCCATCTCATTGAACAGCGTGGCCGTACACTGCACCTTCAGTCCGGACAATCAGATGGTGGGCGTGCTCACCGAGTGCGGCCTCTTGAGGATCTGGCACATTCCCAAGCGATGCGTTCGAGTGGCCACCAACTGCCTGGAGCTGCTGACCAAGCACGGCATGGCGCTGCAGTTCGCTGTTACGGATCAGGGCATGCCCCTGATTGGTTTTCCCAGCGGCAATTCCTACTCCTATTCCACAACCCTAAAGTCCTGGCTGGTCCTGGCCACGGGCGATGCCATCATGTTCAACGGCATTCGTGGCTCGCTGCCGCGCGATCTGGAGCACGTGAATCGAAAGTTTCCGCTGCTCAGCATGCAGGCCAGCACACAGAACTATCTCAGCCTGCGCGGACCCGTCGAAATGTGAGCTTGCAGTTGACCTAACGTTGCGTTCCATAGCTAATCTCAATTGTGTTTTAGCGATCCGGAGAGCTGGCAGCAAACGGCCAAGGTGCTCTTCCTGGAGAATCAAATAAAACTGTGCGAGGCCATGGAGGCCACTGAGGAACTGAAGCATTGGCACGCCATGCTCACCTTCCAGCTGGCCACCTACGGCACCGAGAAGCGATTGCGATTATTCTTGGATGGCCTGCTCAATAAGGACTCGGAGCAAACACAGGTGAATAGCTAGATAAGAAAGGAGAGCTTTTAGGAGGTGACTCCTCGTAGGAGTTGCTTGATTTTAATGCCTTCAACCAGTCTAATCCGTTGACAATTTTTCCTGCCCGCAGTGTGTGCCAAAGCACGAGCTGATGCAGTGCGTCCTGGAGTCCCTCAAGCCGCACACCCAGTGGGAGCACATATACAATGAATACCTGGAGCTGTACAAGCTGAACGAGGAGAATTTTGTGATCGATGCGCCGGCGCCGCAATCCTCCTCAACGCTCACCTATCCACTGCCCTCGTCGCCGTGCACGCGCACCCGAGGAGCAGCCGCTGCAGCGGCTGCCATCGAGAAACTGCTCACAGCGGAGCCATCATCACCGCCGCCGCCACCGCCGCCCCCGCCCGCTCAGTCTGACTCGGAGCGCAATAGTGTCGAGCCGGATGGCTGTGAAACGGAATCATCGTCGTCCTCAACGCCAGAGCCCACGCTGCCCGACCACGAAACGGACAAGAATTGAGTGTTGGTTGTGTTCGATGTTTGCCCAAGCATCCGATCAGCGATGTACCGTTCTTATATCTATCCATTCATTTGATTGTTTATTACCCTTTTATTATATATTTGTTCTGGTCTGCCACTGATATTCCATTCACAGATTTTGTCAACTATTTGTAAGCGAGAAATGCGAAAGTTTTTAATATAATGGTCACTATTTTGATAAGCATACAAGCTCGGTGTTTCCATTAACTGGGGAGTAGCTGTTCGACCTGGTTTATGAAGCTCTTTAAAAGTTTCTTACTGTTGCAGTTGATAAGATATAATTATAAGATCAATCCATTATTTAATGTCTCAATATGGACTATTAAAAGCTTCTTGAAATCTGGATTGTAAGCCTAGGCATCCAGTTACTCTATGAAATATTGTAATAGTTCCTTGAAGCAAAAATTTCTATAAATATTTGTCTTCTTACTTTAACGCTTCATCAATCAAATAATTAATCTATAGCTCTCTATAGATTATTTGATTGATGCCTTTTTGGCAAGATATTCTAAATCTTGAATATCTTAAATATCGAAAAAACTATACAGTAATGCATTTATTCACTATAGCTCTAATTTAGCTTCCAGGCTCATTAATCAATCAGTCGAACAATCCAGCTGCGCCCCTTAATCAATCAGTCAATCAATCTATGTGAACATTGGTAAGAAATTTGCTCGAATCTTCTATATAATTATCCGTAGTCTTAATTATCCGCTTCTAAAATACCAAAATAGTATAGAGCTCTAGCGATAGAGTCGCCATGTTGATCATCAATCATCAATCCAACAATCCGCCGATTGACCAAAGAAATTATAAACAATGACTGAAAGCCTTACAGAGATAATGCTAACTTTTCTACCATATAAAGGACTGTTCATCATCAAATTCAATTTTCCAACAGCGCTGCTGCTAGGTTGATCATCAATCAATCAATCAATCAATCAATTGGTAAATAATCTTCGCTAGTTTTTGGCTAGATAGACACCAACACGTACATTTATTCATATAGTCATAGACACTTATAAAAATTTCAATTTCATTGAAGTAGCTGTACATAGTCAAAATGCATGTATGTATACATATAGCCGATATACGATATATTCGGATATATGACATATAAATATGTGTGTGTGACTTTTAGCTTAAGATAAAGTTGAATTGCTTATGGAGCATATAAAATGCCCTTAATAGACATCAATTAGTGTGTAAAATATTGTAAACCAACTTGAAACTCACTCTACTATATTTGAGGTTATGTTGTGTTCCATATGTTATAGTAGGAGATCTGATCATAAAGTCCAGTATTTCGAGTTAAGTTAAACAGTTGTTGATTAGATGGCATATGATTTGAATAGTATTTGAATATGTAAGTATATTTGTATATTTTGTTTGAGGTTATGTTATGTGTATTGATTATTATAGGATATGCTATAGTTGAGAACAATTTAAGTTAAGTTACTTTGTGCTTAAATGTGCTTACGAGTTAATAGCGCATATTTAGTATATAGTTTATTTAGTATATATACTAAATATGAACATTTCCAGGCAGAGTTTTGGAACCATTTGATGGGATCATCTCTGATCTCAAACAGATTTGTAATAAGTTAATATAGGTGGAATGATGAACTGAATATTACTCTTAATTCTCATAGTTTATATGGAATATACATATATATTTATGTATATATATATATTCCTGGAACTACATAGAGCTGTATATGTATATTGGTATATATGGACACTTGGCTAATTATTCAAGTATATATGTTTATGTATCTATGTATTATAATATTTACATATATGGACATTGCTTACATAGTGTATATATATATATGGACATTTGTTGAATGATTAGATATCTGGACATATATATTACATGCCAGACATTTGGTGGGTTATCTTATAGACGTACAAGATCTTGTTAAAGGTTGAATATATATCATGACTGTACTGATATAGATATATATATCTATTCTTAGACATATGTGACAAAATAATCTGTGCTTTATAGCTATATCATAGCTTAGGGTATACATATCTATGTTAATATATCTATCACCATGATTTGGCAATATCTGGAGCTTTGGTTATTTTGTACGGTAGCTTCTATATAGACACATACAACTAAAGACTCACTCGGAGCTATTCACAAAGCTTTGGCGAAGAGGAAATCTATGGCTTAGACTTATTGACTAGACCAGGCGACTTAGCCAACTGTTGAAGCTGGCGCAGATGTTGGGGCAGCAGCAGGAGCGGGACCAGTAGCTGCTGCCGCCAATGCCTCCGGCTATTGGGGACTATAGTGCGGACCCGGAGTGCCCAGACTCTTCATGGGCGAGTCAAATTCAGTCGCAGCTGTAGCAGCAGGTGTTGCCTGTATAACGGTTGTTGCTGCTGCTGCTGCTGGGGTTCCTGCGGCTGCAACGCCAGGCCCCGGCCCAGGGCCAGTGCCAGTGGCAGCTCCAACGGCAACTGCAGCTGCTCCCTCTGCGGCGGCAACTGGCTCTGGCGGCTGCAATGGCCCAGCGGGCACCGAGCCAATGCGCTCCTGTAGCGACTCGTAGAGCTTGTGAATGTGCTCGTTGTGCGCCGTGGTCGGCTGCATGGCCTTCATTAGGGTCGCCAAGCGGCCAGCGGGCAGCTTGTTGTGGACATACCAGAGCAGCTTCAGCATGTGCCGTGATGTCACATTCTCGCGCGTGAGCCCGGCAAAGATGAACTCATCGAAGAGCGTGGTGCAAAAGTCTTCGGTGCCGAACTCATCGCTCATGGGTATGAGCAGCGCGATCAACGAGTGCAGGAAGGGATCCTCGTAGGCGCGATCGTCCTTGCACCCAGATAGAATGGCCAGCACGCGCAGCACGCCAACGCGATCCTTGGTGCGAGCTGTATGCAGCGTGTAATACATGGCCAGAATGCTGGAGACCGAGCTCTCCTGAATGTAGGTCTCGACAGCCTCTGGAGCAGGACCCGAATGCTCGATGGTGGTCAAGGCAGACTCGCGCTCGTCGGGCGGCAGCTTGCCGTGCAGATTGCGGCACTGATCGTCGACCATGAGCGACATGAGAGCCGGCAGAAACTTGGTCACCACCTGGGGCTCGAGTTTGGGCTCCTTGAAGTCCTGCGAATCGATCATGACCCAGGCGCTGAGGCCGAGTGCCAGCATGCGCAGCAATAGAATCAATATCGGATTATCTCTGGGCATGCCCTCGTTGTTGATCAGATGCTGCAGTATCTTTATGACCGAGGTGGCCAAGAAGTTGATGGCATAGGGATCGCACAGGGTCATGGACAGATCGCCCAGCACCTGCTCCTGGCCACGCTTGATGTTGTCGAGGAAGCCCTGCAGTTCGCGCGAACGCTTAATGTCCACATTCTTCTCTCTGATACAGGCATCCAGACACCAGGTGAACTTGTGGCACGGATCTATCGAGATTATCTCCTGCACTTCCAGATCGTGCAGCGCCATCAGCAGCTCAGCGCGCAGCGTGCAGTAGTGGACGTTGCGTGTGCGCAAGAAGAGCGTGCGCAGAAACTGTAGAACCATGTCGTAGAGCTTGACACTGGTGCCGATCATGTTGGCCAGCTTCTGGACAACCTCGCCCTGTCTGCGCACCTTGGGCGTGGGCTGAAAGAACAAATTGTTGAGATTCGTGTGGTCGAAGAGTATGTGCTCCTTCTCGCGAATGTACTGGGACAGCAGTGGCGACACCTCGTCGCCGAACAGGGATTGGTTGTCGCGCCATATTTGACGCTTGACCTCGGTGTCCGTGTCTGCATAGAGCTCACGATCGCGCACCAAGATTCGCAAGTATTTGTCATCGATGTGCTGGGTGTTCCGCAGGATGGCCATGACGACGGGACGCAGCGACTTGACGCGCACCACGGGGAAGCTTTTGACCAGCAGCTCTTTGAGCTTCTTGTCACGCTCACGAGGCTCTTTCTGGCCAAGATCGTTGATGTGCGCGATCAGCTTGTCGCGCAGCTCCTCCATGAGCGAGGTGTGAAAGTCTAGACGACGAACGCCATGCAAGTCCAATAGCGGTAGCATGGGGCGCAATGACGGCAACAAGACGCCATTCTCCAACTACCGAGTGTAATTGATATGCAATTAAAATTTTCGCGCCTTTTCTTTTTATTTGAGGTAAACAAACCTGGAAACTTTCGATGGCCTTCAGCGGATCTGTACAGGAAGTGAGCGCCTCGCGCAGGAACGCTTGACCGGGTATATTAACATCCTCTAAGCCAGTGCCATTGTTTTTGGTGGGTGTGCTCATTTTAACTCAACAATTTGGAAAATGATGGAAAAATTGTCGGCAGCCAAAATGGCAAAGCGAATGCAGAAATAAAACTAGTGATGACAGTTTGGCTAGGTACAGAAATGCATCGATTACCGCTGCAGCGATATTTGGCAGTCAGGTCTGCCACTAGATAATACAGCTATTGGTAAGCAATTGAGATTTCACATTTATTTTTGATTAGCATTTCAATAATACTATTTTGTAGCTTCTCAGAAACGTGAGTCTTGTGTGGTCGAACGTGCATCGATTGCCACTGCAACGATGTCGTGAGACTAACAATGCGATAGATGCTGTGGTAACGATAGTATTTAGGGCTGAGTGCTGATATTTTTCCGCTTCAGCCCTCTGGCAACGCTAGCCGCTTTGCATACACAAACACAGTACGGCAACGCTTTTGAATAGCCCAAAAAAATTTCTATCCAAAAGTTTTGTTTTTTTCTGCGTAATTAAACATGGCCAATTCGTGGTTACCCATACGGTGTGTGCAAAGAACGCGTGTGCATTAAATGTTGAATTCAGTGTGCATTTTGGCTGGCCTGGAGCACACGTACGCGCAAGCCAAATGTCTTGGCATGCCAGACCATTTATCAATTGAACACACAGCGAGAAAGAGAGAGGAAGCTGCTGACCGAAATTGAATAATAAACGCAATTACATGCAAAAGGTGTAAACAATAACATTTGCCTGTGACTTCCCTGCGCGCAGCTGTCAGTGAAGTAATACGAGGAACAGCAGCAACAAGCTAATACAAAGAGATATATACATATACAGTCACACATACACATATCCAACGTACACGTACACTCATACGCACACACACAGACAGCATGTCGGAGCGCAAGCGTTATCACAAGGACAATGCGCCCGCGGACGATATTATCACGCTTATCAATCTGGTGCGCCAGAATCCGGCTCTATATAACTACAAGCTGCAGCCGGATCAGCGACGACGCCCGGATATATTGAGCGGCTGGCAGGAGGTATCTCAGCAAATGGGCAGTGAGTAGCAGCAGCTGGCTGAGATCGCACATATTTACATGTATATACATATATTTGGATAATTTAATTGATCAACTTTTTGCAGACAAGTACAGCGTACAAGAGGTGCGACGCAAGTGGAAAAACCTGAGAGATACGTACCATCAGTATCGTCGCCGTTCGCCCAAGTGCATTGAGGGGCGCTTGTCCAAGTGGCAATATGCCAAGCAGCTGGACTTTCTATCGAAGGTGTACCAGCCCAAATTGAAAGCGCATCGCAATGCGCTGGCCGCCATGGTGCAGATCAAGAAGCAGCCGGATGATGAGGATGAGGACGAGGATGAGGATAATATTGTTAATGGTGGTGTTGGTGGCGTCGAGCATGACCACGATGTGGAGCATGACATTATCGATGAAGATGAGCATTCGGATACAACGGCCCTGTCCTCCTCACAGATAACGCTCGTCAGCGATGAGACCGAGGCGTTCATAATGACCGCCTATGAGGAGAGCGTGGCTGATGATACGGTGCATCACCATCATAATGCGCACAGAATGGCCATGCCGCAGCAGCACCATCATCAGCAACAACAGCAGCATCATCAGCACAATCATCACCAACAGCAGCAGCAGCAGCAGCAGCAACAGCATCATCATCATCATCATCAGCAGCAGCACGACGGCAGCATTTCCAGCATTGAGTTGTCACAAATCACTCACGATGACGATGACGTGGTCGACGATGAGTTGGACGACGATGATGTGGTGGACCATGACGGGCAGGTGGTCGACATTGTCAAGCATGAGCTGGACGAGGATGGCGCCACAGCAGCCGAGGTCGATTACGAGGAGGTCTGTCTGTACGAGGAGGCGAGCGGCACGCACTGCGAGCTGGGCGTCGACGGCAGCAGCGATGTGGTCGACAGCAAAGGCTTCCATTACATTGATACTGACGAGTTCTGCATAGAGGATATCGAGCCGGAGCCAGAGACACGCACCACGGTGAGTGTGCCGCTGCGTGCGACAGCGCATCATTCGCACGCACACACCCACACACACACGCATACACAACATCAGCAGCATTCGCACCACCTGGTGAGCAGCGCCACGGCCACGAACAGTGTTCTGGCTGGCGGCGGCGGCGGCAGCGTCATCACGGCCGACACCAAGCTCAAGAATCTCACACTCGTGACGACCACTGCAGCTGCGGCGGCGGCGGCGGCGGCTGCATCCACATCAGGCTCTGCCTCGAACAGTCAGCGCTGCCACGAAGCAGCCAGCACTCAGCAAATAGCGCTCGTCGATGTCACCGAGGCGACGAGCACCAGTGTCACCATATCCAGTACGCCAGCCGTGGCGTTGAATGCGGCCACGGTGAGCACCACGCTGCCGGCGGGAGCGGCAACGGCAGCAGCGGGGGTGCAGCCACAACAAGGAACAGCTTCAGCTGCGGCAGCGGCCGCGGCGGCAGCAGCAGCTGCCACACTGTGCAATACATCAACAAATACGCCATATAATGGGGCGACGACCATACTGCAGCTGCCACCGCTTAGCTGTCCGGGCAATCAAAATAACGTCGTCGGCGGCTCCTCCTCTGGCTCCATCAGCGTGGCCGCCTCGAGCAGCACACTGATCAAGGACGAGGAGCAGCAGCAGTTCGCGCAGGCGCTGATTAAGCGCGACGAGCTCGATTTGTTCTTTGATTTTCTTAAGAAAAAAATGCAATATTTTACCAAGACGCAGATCACTCACATTCAAATGGAATTCCTCAACTGTGTCAGCAGGCAGGAGGTGGCCGAGCAGGATGCCAAGGACTAGCTGCATATGCATTCATAGATATAGACAGCCAATATATGCAAAGCTATATACATATACATATATATGCTTGATTATTTAGACTTGTTTTTTTTTTTTTAAAGTAGTTTCTCTAGCCAAACAGAAAACAAATTATTAACGCCTGCCCCCAGCCCAGTTGAAATTCTATTTTTTCTCTTTTGTAAGTGTTTGTCTGTAGCTTTAGCCTCGCTTTAACTTCCACCAACCATATATATGTGCAGATTATTTGCATATATATGTCTATCTGTATAATCGTATGTTTTAACGTAAATTTTCCCAAAAAAAAAAATAATAATAATAAAAAATAAGAATAATAACAAAAATAGGTTCTAAGTATAAAGAACTTAGTCTGTACGAACTTCAAGTGTAATGAATATAATTGTAAAATAAACTAATCGATTCTCGAAAAAAAAAAATAGAAGAGGAAAAACAGTTCGAATTATAAATATATAAACAAACAAGGCGAGATTCATTTACCTCTTACCTTTTCCATCCAGTTGCAGCCTCAGCTCTCTATCGCTTTCTCTTTCTCCCTCTGTCGCTGTCCCTCTCACACTCAAAGCTAGCCTCTTCCATTTCCCATGCACTTCTTAACAGCACTGTTAATAACACGTGCGCCACTGTTGATATTAACAGTAAGCTGTATATGCGAGCGCAGCTTTAGTATCTCATTTGAAGACACTTTTATGGTGATAAAGTTCACGATCTACATGAATTGGGGAGTTGATTGTCTTTCAGTCCCATCATCTATTTCTACTCTCACAACACAACTACAGTTGAAATCTATTTCACTTATGCCGTACAATTTATTTAAATAATATATTTGAACTAACTAGAAAACAGTTTTCATAACAAACGGAAAACTGTTTCGTTTACGGGTTAATAGCTTTGCAAATTTTATTGGCATTTGGCCAAGGTCCTGGCACAATATCGCGATCAACGGCAACAACAACAATTTATTTAGATTTGGGCGAGAGAATCGAAATATATATGCTGGCGAAATAATCGAAACTTAAACGAGAAACAAACTTAAGGGACTACAAGGACTACAATGACTGCTGGCCATCGAGATATAGACGAGAACAATATTCGCAGGGGCCATAGACTCAATTAGGATGGGATTGCAACTAGTAGTAGATGAAGATGGAGTTCCTTAGCTTTCTCAATTGGCTAATTAGCTCACGCCGCAGGCGCCTGCGTGGTGGTGGCCGGTGGAGATGGCGTTGGTAGCGATTCGCCCTTCAGCCTGGCAATGTGCTCCGAGTTGAAGAAGATGACGGTGATGGTTATGTCGTCCCGATACAGACGCACCACATCCTGTGGCAACGACAGATAATACGAGATCTTCGAGTGCTCAATACCATAGTCTGTGGCGCCCAGCGCATGGCGTATCAAATGCGTTGCAGCATTCTGATCAATGGGTTTGCGAGTTAGACCCGCTCTAGGGTGCAAAAAGAGATTTTCAATTTAGAAAAGTTCATGTAAATGAACTTGATATATAATTTTCTTACTTGCGCTCCGCCAATTGCTCGGAGATCTGCTGCAGCTTGACATCGCCCGGCGGCAGTCGCATCGGCTCCAGTATCTTCTTCGAGTTGATGTGCTCGCCCACAAGGCTGACTACTTCGCTGGGCGTCAGGAAGTCCCAGAGGCCATCGCTGGCAATGACTAGAAACTTGTCGTTCGAGCACAGCTCGTGCTGTTGCACATCGGGCCGGGCGGTCAGGTACGGTGGCGTATAGTAGTTGGGCGGCAGCACCTGTTCGCCGAACATGGGCACCACCTTCTGGTGTAGCGTCTTTAATGGCCATTTGTAGCGGAAGTCGCCAAAGGCGCGCAACGGCGCCAGTTGGCTGAGCAGCCGTCCATTGCGTATCACCGTCTCGCGCTCCTCGTGCGGATGCTCGCCGAGAATGCGGCTCACCTCCGTCATGTTCTCCACGTTGTGCTCGATGTTCAACTTCTTAGGGTGCCACTGATTTGTCTCTGGGTCGAGCACGCCCAGCACAGCGCCGCAGTCTCCAGTGCTGGCCACGTGCAGCTGCAACCCTTCCAGGTGCACCAAGCAGGCGACGGCACCTGCAACGTAAACCAGAGAATATGTCAACTGCTCCTCGCAATTCTTCCAATGTCTGTCTGCAACTCACCCGACAGTGCCACGCCCATTGTGCGCGCATCGTTGCTGCCTAGCGCCTCCTCTGACAAATCGTTGTCCAGCTGGAGAAATGCCTGCTCCAGCTCGCTGGTCACATCCCGTGACGGCTCGCCACTTAGCCGCTTAATATAGCGCTGAAAGCTCTGCTCATACAAGGGCCGAATCTCACTCACAAAGTCCACTTTGTCGTTGTGACACTTGAGAAAGGATTGACTTGTGCAGTCCTGCTTCATCTGCTCGCGCAGCACTTGGCGCGGCAGCGTCGCAGCCGAAATGTAGCGCAACAGCCGCTTCGACACAACCTGGCCGCAGGCGGCGCCCGCATGCCCATCGAAAATGCCACAGATGAAGCCGTTCCGATGCAAGAGACTGGCCTCGGTGCGCGAATCCTCGCAGGGGGAATTGGAGCCGAGCTGATTTGTTTCATAGCTGCGTATGATGCCCTCCACCGGGAAGTTGTACACAAACTCGTTCTCTTTCAGGGTAATGTTTACCTGGGGGCGCAACGGCAACAACAGTTAAAATAGCATTGATCGATAGCTCCGCAGATCGATACTTACATCGTAGGGGCTTAACTGTGGCAATTGGGGAAGCAGCCGCAGCGCGTTGAGACTGAATTCACGCACATTACTGCGCACATAGCCAACGGCGTCGTGCAGCACAAATTTTAACATCTATGTGTATATATATATATATGTTTATATATATATATAATCTAATTTGTTCGATAACCTTAGGCGCACACGTTGATCGGGAGTATGGAGCAGTTAACAGTTAACAGCTGCTCCTAGTTTTCGTGCGCCGTTGCGTGTTCTGTGTAAAGTGTGGTGGCGCAAATATTGCTTGGAATTGGTACCCGTCTGTTACTGTACATTTGTGTAATGCCAAAGTAAAAACAATATAAAAATAAAGCCGAAATAAAACGGACTTTTGTCAAATGTGACAGCTAGTGATGGCAGCTGAAACAACTGAATGTATATCGATAGATTATAACATCGTTAATATTTGATTTGAACTTTTTAAAAACAGCTGCAGCTTTTGTAGGCTTAAATTTTTACGTTTACATTCTACATTTTATATATGTATCTTCATATAGCAAGATCTTGAATACTCGAACTTAACTTAAATCGATACTAGATTTGAATTTTCCTTGGCGCTGCCACTTTGCATATGAGTACTTGCGGACGCATTGTACTCCTTTGCCAGCCCTGAAGCCAGCCCACGCACACACATACACATACAATTGGTGTGCGTTAGAAAAAAAAAACAAACAAAACTCAGCAGCTGAGTTACTTAAATTCAATAAACAATATAATTGTTGTTTATTTAGAGAATATTATTCGTTCAAATTGCAAAGAAAATATCAGTAATTTTTCAGCAGCTATTGTGGGTGTGTTTGGAAACAGCGTCTCTAGCTAAAAAGGACGTGAAGTGAATTTTAGTTTAAAACGCAAAATATCAACAATCGAGAGGGGCAAAAGCGCACAACAACAGCAACAAATAACTGTAGCACCCAAAACTACTGTAGCGGAGTGGGGTGTGGAGCAACACAATGGTGGAGCCAATCTTTGATTATCAATTCCGTTTAATTCTCATCGGCGACAGCACAGTGGGCAAAAGTTCACTGTTAAAATTCTTTACAGATGGAAAATTCGCCGAGGTAAATGACTTGATTGTACTCTTAATATGTGTGTCAAGTGAGTGTGAAACAATGATAATTACATAATTATATGGCTGATTTAGTAATATATATACATATGCATATGTATATATGTAATAAAGACACAGGCTAAGATGCTTTGTCGCAGCCGCTGTCTATGTGGTGTGTCTGTGTGTGAGTGTGAGTAACTGATAATGCATGCAAAAAAAAAGGAAAAAAATCAACAAAGTGTGGCAACCTTGGATTGTGCGCATTATTTTTTTTTTTGTCTTATTTGATTCGTACTTGAAGCCTGAATTAATCTTTATATTTATTTTACGCAGCTTTCGGATCCCACAGTGGGCGTTGACTTCTTTGCACGCCTCATCGAGATGAAGGACGGCACACAGATCAAACTGCAGCTGTGGGACACGGCTGGGCAGGAGCGCTTCCGTTCCATAACCAAATCCTATTACCGGAACTCCGTTGGTGTGCTACTGGTGTACGATATATCGAATCATGCCAGCTTCGAGCATATACCGCTCTGGATGATGGAGGCGCAACGCCACATTGAACCGCATCGTCCCGTTTTTGCGCTCGTCGGCTGCAAGCTGGATCTGGTGAATGCGGGCGGACACCGTGAGGTAACCACCGAGGAGGCGCAAACATTTGCCAAACAGCACGGATTGCATTTTGTGGAGACTTCGGCGCGCACCGGCGCCAATGTCGAGGAGGCATTTCGCATGGTCACACAGGAGGTCTATGCCCGCATACGATCCGGCGAATATAAGGCCGAAGATGGCTGGGATGGCATAAAATCCGGCTTTGCGCGGCCAAACAGTTTGGATTTCAATCTGGTTGTGGCCGAGCCAGAGAAATCGTCTTGCTGTTGATTCAACTAAAACTCTTTGTTTTGTTTTCGTTTAGAGTTTCCACTCATATACGTATATATTTATATATATATATAGACTATATATACCATTTTTTTATATATATATATATATTTAAATTTGATTTTTTAATGGAACGTTCATTATGCTGATCTTTATTCACATATGACGGTCTGTAACATTTTTGTTAACTCGTTTTTAATAGCGCACCAAAAATGAAAAAAATTTAAAGAGTAGTCGAAATAAGAAATTGCAAAATTGTACACAATTGTACACGAATTATATATAATATGTATGAATATATATGTATGTATGTATGTATACACTATATATACGTTGCAGCTACTTTTTAGTTATGTTTTTAAGTTAATTCGTATAATTTAATAATGTCAATTTGGCCAATTAGATAAATCATGGTTCAAGGAAAATTATGTTTATTTTCTTATATCCCCAAAACCAAAACTAAACAAAAATAAGAAAAAATATGCCAATTGTCGCCCACAAAACTCCTCTCTGATTAATAACAAAACTAAGAACTTTTTCAGCTTTATACGTAGCAGAGTTTTGTGCTCTACTAATTAACTTATACAAATTGAAATTGAAAATATAAACGTTTTTATTGATTAAAAGTGAAGTTTGCAATTGTTCCTTTGTCCAACAAGAATTCAAAAATATACCGCCCAATTGTGCATGATCTGGCAGCACTTTAAAACTGTCCAGCTGCAGCGAGTGGCAGCTCAGCTGTTAAAATCAGAACATCGAGTACTTTCTGCATGGCCAAAGCTCCAACGATATTTATGCATTGATGTTGACATACTAATCCCTACTTGATAAATAAAAATTGAACTAATTTCATATGCACCTTCGGATAAGCTGCTTTAAATTAATTTATAGTTGAGCAACGATTCCTGTGAGTGTCGTGTGCTTGATTAGGACTGGAATCGATGTCAGTTTAGATATCGATACACACATGACTATCGAATTTGCTGTCAAAAAAACAGTCTTTTTTTTTGTAGTGTGTCTAACACACAGATACTCCAGATTAGCGCGTGCCACTTTTAATTTCGACGGCCACACACAAAAAAAAAAAATAAAAAAAATAAAAATAATACACACACACAGAAAAACAGCTTAACTGACAACATACAAAATGGGTAACGTGCTTGCGGCCTCATCCGGCGTCGATGCAGCAACGGCGCGCAGCAACAGTGTGGCAGCCAGTTTGGGTTTGCCGGAACCAGCGGCTATTTCATCCACAGAGCAATCAGCGCCATCGGTTGCCAGCGAAGTGAGCGATGCGAAGGACAATCAGCTGGAGAATCCCGGCACCGTTGAGGAGTTGCATAAAAAGTGCAAAGGTAGGCAAATGTCATTCAACAATTGGTGCAAAAAATCGAACAGAATTTTGTTTCACTGATGACATAACCTACAAGCATGTGAAAGGGGGGGTCGGCCGAACGTCCATGTGTGTGTATATGTGCGTGTGCGTGTGCGTGAATGCGTATGTGTGCGTATGCCTGCTGATTATGTATTATCAGTGCAAGTACATATGTGCATATACATATATTTATATGTATTTAAGTATATACGTACATATGTGTGCCAATGTACTTCTATCAATATGGCTGAGGGAATTGCATTTAAAGCAACTTTTCACTGTGCATTGCAGATGTCCAAGCCATCACCTTCGAGGGCGCCAAGATCATGCTGAACAAGGGCCTGAGCAATCACTTCCAGGTATCGCACACGATCAACATGAGCACCACAGTTCCGAGTGGCTATCGCTTTGGGGCCACCTATGTGGGCACCAAGCAATACAGCCCCACCGAGGCATTCCCCGTGCTGCTCGGCGACATCGATCCGTCCGGCAATCTGAACGCAAATGTCATACATCAGTTCTCGTCGCGTTTGCGCTGCAAATTCGCCTCGCAGGTAAGTGAAATGTCCTAAACATACAAATTTCATGTCTCAGACATTTTCTGCTTACAGATCCAAGACTCGAAGATGATGGCCACACAGCTGAGCACAGATTATAGGGGCAATGACTTCACCGCCTCCATAACACTCGGAAATCCTAGCATATTCACCAATTCGGGTGTCGTTGTTGGCCAATATCTACAATCGGTCACCCAGCGCATGGCCCTTGGCGCCGAGGTGGCCTATCAATATGGACCCAATGTACCTGGACGTCAGATAGCGATTGTTTCGGCATTGGGCCGCTACACCAGCGGAGATTCGATTTGGTCTGGCACCTTGGGCCCCAGCGGCATTCACTTGTGCTACTATCAGAAGGCCAGCGAGCAGCTCCAGATTGGCGTCGAGGTGGAAACAAGTCTCCGCATGCAGGAGTCTGTTGCGACCATAGCCTATCAAATTGATCTGCCCAAGGCGGACTTGGTGTTCAGAGGTTTGCCCAATTGCTTAACTATAGAAGACTTTTGATTGACCGATTGAATGACTAGTTTTAGTATTTAATGATCAAGTGATTAGTTAATTAGTAGCTAATTAGGTTAGACTGACTGAAAGACTGACTGAATTATATTCGACTGATTGACTGCTAACCAAATTGTTAAGATACATTCGATTGACTGATTGATTGTGAAGTGATTTATTATAGTTTTTGTTGATGCATTGTTGGCTGACTGATAACCTGATTGATTAACTAAACGTTCGCAGTTTAAGTGACTAGTTATATTGATTAAATTACTGACCTTTTGATGATTTGATGATTAAGCTTTTTCGACACTATTTAGAGACCGATGGGTTTATTGAATGAGAGCTATATTTAAGCGACTTGGAGTAGAAGCTGTAACGTCTATTATAATTTCTTACTCTATGGACTAATGTAATGACTAATGTAACTTATTGTTAGAGAAATCTGAGTGCGTAGTAAGTAGTACGATAAGCTGATGGATGTAGATAAGACAGAATGATGCATAGTGATAGGCGGACTTTGTATGGATGCGAGATGAGAGACAATATCTAGGCTTTGCCACTAATCTTTTGCTTTAATACATATATTCATAATTATATTCATATTCATATATTTTCTCTTATTTGCTTGCAGGCTCATTTGATTCAAATTGGCACATTTCGGGCGTTCTAGAGAAACGTCTGCAGCCTTTGCCATTTTCGTTTGCGCTCAGTGGACGTATGAATCATGTGAAGAATAACTTTAAGCTCGGCTGTGGACTGATGATTGGTTAAGCAACAATGAAACAAAAGTAAAACAGAAACACACACACACACACATACACATCTACAATAGCAATAGCAACATATTTAGTGAACAGAAATTGAGCAAACAGACAACTGAGACAACATAAAAGGCGGATATGGAAATGTAAACAAAATCATAATTGTAATCGTTCATAACACACACATTCACACACACCTACACGCACCCACACACACACACACACACACACACACACACACTACTGCAGCAAGCACAGCATATGCATGTGCATATATATATATGAGTAGACTTATATGTATATGAATACATATATTTGTATATTTATTTATATATATATGTGTATGTATAACTGTCAGGATATATACATATATCTGTATGTATATATATATCCGTTTGTTCAATTTGTTTTAATTTCTCTGTAATGAGTTTTGATAATTTGACATTCAAATGAAATTGCAAACGTAACAAAATTCCAAAGCAAACAAACGCCACAAACAACTAATATGCAACAAGCAAGAACAACAACAACAACAACAACAAGCCGGCAAGGCAATAAGCGCATGCGAATCAGCCAGTAAATTCTTTTCAGTCATCAAATGAATGAAGTTAGCAAAAGCAAAAGCAAAGGCAAAAGCAAAAGCAAAAGCAAAAGCAAAAGCAAAATTAAAAGAAAATACTAGGGGCGCAGGCGTTGTT
Organism: Drosophila navojoa; assembly: GCF_001654015.2. The sequence goes on from NW_022046679.1 coordinate 21,012, forward strand.
AAATGTAAAATGTAAAATACACACAATCAGCTGTATTTGGTATTAGTCTCTACACGATAATAAACGTATATATATATATATATATATATATATATATATATATATATATATATATATA